>PVLD010032747.1:0-14335 GCA_004027595.1 Dinomys branickii
TATTATATGTGTAGGCCATTTTTGCCCTGGCAAAAAAATATGGAATTCTGAACCACTCCAGTTAGCTCTCTTTTTAACCATGAATTTGGAAAGGTTGTAAGTTCATTTAAAACTTTAAAAAATTCACCAGAAATTTTATGAAAACTACTAATGAGCAAAATACATTTGTTCTGCAGTTAGTGGGAAAAGCATTTTCCTTGTTACTATTTTCTAAATCTGAATAAAGTTCAATTTTGTTACAAACGTAAAAAAAAAAAAAAAAAAAACAAACATTGGAGAGGCTGTGGGGGAAAAGGAGCCCCCTCTCCCCTGTTAGTGGGAGTGTAGACCACTGTGGAAATCAGTGTATAGCTTCTTTAGAAAGCTAGGATGAAAGGTCTTGTTTGACCCAGAAAATGCTCCTCGGTATCTTCCCGGCAGAATTTAAAACATCATACCACAGCAATATATGTGCACCCATGTTTATAGCAGCACAGTTTGAAATAGTTAAATCTTGGAAAAAGCTTAAATGTCCATTGACTGAAGAATGGATAAAAAAGATAGTTTTTTCAATACAATGGAGTACTACTCAACCATAAAGAAGGATAAACTTGAGACACTTCTAGGTCAATGGATGCACCTTGAGACCATACTCTTAAACGAAATAAATCAGACACAGGGCTGGGGATATAGCTCAGTGGAATAAGCGCTTGCCTAGCAAGCACAGGGTCCTGAGTTCGATCCCCAGTACCGCAAAAAAAAAAAAAAAATTTTTTTGGGGCTGGGGATATAGCTCAGTGGAATAAGCGCTTGCCTAGCAAGTGCAGGGTCCTGAGTTCGATCCCCAGTACCGCAAAAAAAAAAAAAAAAAAGAAAGAAATCAGACACATATCACTGCATTACTTGCAAGAGTAGTAAGAGATATGGTGTATATAAGAGTGTATAAGAGATATTGTGAAATAGGAAGAAACTGTTCAAAGGAAAGGGGAACTGGGGAGAGGGAAGAGGAAAGAAAGGCAGAGAAGAGAAAACAACGAGAGAAGGAAAACAAGGAAACAAAACTGTGTAAATAAGGAAAGGAAGAAAGGATGAAGGGAAGGAAGGGGAATGGATAAAAGGAGAAATCAAGATATGTCATATGCAGGTACAAATTCCATAGGATTCATAGGATTATTATATATATCTAAATTGTACCAATACATTTTAAAAAAGAATGTGTCTGTGCTTCTTTATTTTGGCCAATTTAAGGCTGAAAAAAATATAAGGTAATCTTTTAGTACTGTGGGATAATTTTGGAACCTTTTCACTTTTCTATTTTTAAAATTTTGAACATTTTAAATCTTGCAACATTAAATATATTTTCTCAGAGAGTCTCACTGGATTTTGCCTTTATCACTTTTGGTCTGGTACATTTTGCTGTTCCTTATTTTTTTTTTTTTTCGTGGGAATCAAAAGTTGTGGTACTTTTCATGGAGGAAGGGCTTCCTCTAGGTCTTCACGTTCAATGTGCTTTCACAGTTGTTAAGTTTTTAGCCTCTTTTCATGTTTTTCCTTTTATGGAGGTATACTTCACATATGGTAAAGCACAAGCGTCTTTTTTAAATTTTATTTTTTCTTATTTTAAGGAGACAAAAACCCAAAATGATACAGAATTTCAAAACATGATGATAGGAAATTAACACTGGTTACATTGCATATTGTTATCTTCAAAGTAGTTGCTCAGATTACCAGATAGAGGCATGCAAAATTGATTAAAAAAATTAAGCATTATCTCTTCCTTGCAATGAACTAATAGAAATTAGTAGTGCAATTCTTAGCTACCTTGTGTATATATACACATCTTTTTTCCCTTCTTCTTTTCTCCTTTCCCCCACCCCAGTTGTTATTTTCCTTCGAGCAGTTTCTTTCCCTTTCAAAGTATCTGTTGTAACTTTTGAATCTTATTTACTCTTTCAGTTACCCTGGGGAAACAATATGATGTTTATACATGCCATTCTGATTTATTTCACTTAAGTGCAAACATCGTAAGCCCACATACAGTTGGTTGTTTTTAACATGTGTATAAGCACATGTAACCATATAACAAGAAACACGTTTCTTGCACCCCGGTAGGTTTGCTTGTTTGTTTGTTCCTCTCACTGATGTAACCATTATTATGGTTATTACCTCTGCCACATACATCAATGTTGCTTTTTCTTTAGCTTCTATAGATGGCATCATCCAATATGTACTGATTTATGTCTGGCTTCTTGTGGTGTTTAGATTTCTGACACTCATCTAGTGGAGTATAAAACATTGTTTGTAAGCCTAGTGTGGTGGTACATGCTGGTAATGCCATCACTCTGAAAGGCAAGATCTGAAGTTTGAGCTCAGCCTGAGCAGCTTAATGACCCAGTAAGACCCTGTCTTAAAATGAAAAATAAAAAAGGGCTGGGGTGTAATTCAGTGAGATGGCTTTGGGTTTAATTCTCAGTATCAATAAAAGCAATGGTTTGCAAATATACAAGGAATTACCAAGTGTGCTACCTTTCTGTCAGACCTCAAGAAGACACAGAAACTATAAACAAAATCAAATGAATCAGAGAATTCAGGAGAAGATGAGAAAAGAGGAAACAGCAACAAAAAATGTCGTGCCTCCCCATCTGTCTAATTATGTGAATAGACCTTATCTGAAATACATAATACCAGCACTAGACAACAGCCACAGAAGACATGTACTGAAATGTTTCATAGCAGCCTTATTCAAACTGTACTACATATAAGTCAACTGGGGACCTTTTAATTGTTAGTATTTTAGTAGAAATGTCCTTTAAAAATTTCATTCTGGTGAGAACACTCAGAGTGAGATCTGCCTTCTTACATTTCTAAGTAGTAAGACAGTGTTGTAACTACTGGCCCGATGTAGTACAGCAGGTCTCCGCGATGTACTCATCTTGTGTACTTTCCCCTTTTAACTTTTATAACAAAATTCAAAGTGATTCACCAACTAGCATCATCACATCAATGTTTGTGTGCATCTTTACCTTTATCAATGGTTTTTAGACATTCTTAATCTACTGCGCTGCTCTTTAATTTTTCCTTTCCAACTTTAAGAATTCTTTTTCATATTTCTGGTTTAGGAATATCTTCATCTCACCTTCATGTCTGAAGGATAGTTTTGCTGGATATAATATTCGTTGATAGGTTTTTTTTTTCTTTCTTCCTATCATCTTGAATATAACATCTCATTCCCTTCAGGCTTACAAGATTTCTGCCAAAACAATCTGCTGGTCTTATGGTCTTTTTTTCTCTCTTCTTTTTAGATTCTAATAATAACTATATTATTACATTTGATAATGTCTCATAAGCCCATTAGATATTCTTTTCTTTTTGGACAACATAATTACTAATCATCTGGCCTTGGGTTCCCTGATCCTTCTGTTTGACTTGTTTGACTTCTGATATTTTAGATTTTTCAGTTTAGTTATTGCATTCTTCAGCTGTATGATTTCTGTTTGGCCTTCCTAAATTTCAGCTGAAATTCTTACTTTGATCACACATTGTTCTCTTGATCTCTGTGAGTAATTTTGTGAGCTTCTTGAATTTTCTGTCAGGAAAACCATATATCTGTTTCCTTTGGGTCACTTTTTGGAGGTGTATCTTGTGCCTCTGTTGGGGACATCCTTGTATGATTCTTTATTTTCCTTGACATTCTGTGTTGGTGTTTCTGCATTTGACACAACAGCCGCTTCTTAGACCTTTTGGACTAGCCTTGTATAGAGGAGACATTCGCTAACCAGTCCAGTGAGAGTCTCCAGAGAGTTCTCAAAACTTCATGCAAGTATATCCGCTTTATTTACTCAGAGTTGTTTCTAGGCATCTTGAATATGCAGTGTCCTATCAGTGCTCTGTAATTGAAACTATTCCTCAGGCACCCTCCAGATAAGTTGTGTCATTGCATGTGGTCTATGTCTTCCCCTTCCCAAGTAGAAACCGGGTGCTGGAGGTTTTCTCATTGATTCACTGTAATGAGCTAGTGTGGAAGGTGTGACTGTGATGACCGCTAGCCCAAACTGTCATCCCAGTTCTTACTTTTCCTAAACCACTAGACGACATCATGTCTCATCAACACTCTGTAACAGGCTAGATAGAAGCTAGCTTTCTGGATAACCCCTAGAACACCTGGGACACTGGACACATAGTGCACCTCTTTCTCTCCTTGAGGAGAATCTGGAAGCTGAGGTTTAGGGTCCTGATTACATTGTGCTGCGTGATGGGTAGGGACTCAGCCAAATTTCCCTAATGGCTTTGATGTAGTTGGTTTTGTACTTACCTAGAGTGCAGGAGCTTTTTAAAAACGAGTTCCTGGATTTCTCTTAAAGGGAATCTACCTGTGATTTGTTGTTGGATTGTTAGGTTCATGAGGACAAGGAGGGGTCAGGGTTTCCTGTGCTAGCATCTTGTTCATTAGTCTGGCATTAGCCAATTCATGCTGAAGAATTAAGGGATGAATCTGGCAAGAACTGGCTCAGGCAGTTCTCAGGCAGACTGGCCAAAGGGCTCATAGTTCTCTCAGGTATGAGAGAGTTGTCCATCATTTCTTGATTGAACAACAGAGCACGTGCCACCTTTACACTAGAAGGCACCTAGTGTGCACGGGGGAAAGCAGACAAAACATGAAGCTGATGCAGGGGTTAAAACACAAGGGTTAAAAACAAGAAAGAGAGGCTCATGATGTACCCTTGTTCACGCTGCCCTTAGGTCTGCTCCTCCTCCAGAGTTCCGGTTGTATGAGGTCAGTACCTGTGAATGGGGATCTCACGGGTTTCATATGAAGAACTATATTTACCAATACACTGAGTCAACATCCAGAGCTGAAGATCAGTGTATGCGTGGCTGATGAAAGTGGCTGTGCGTGTGGGGACACAGCTGTTGCAGTTTCTTGGGAAAATCAGTGTCTTTGAACGTGGAGATATCTGCGATCCAACTCTAATTCTTCTACTGACTAGTTGCCAGGTCTTGTGTAACTTATCTATCCTCTCTTTGTCTTGGCTGCCTCCATGGAAGCAGGAAATTACACTATCAGATAGGATTTAAGTATTATAATGTCACGGAGATAATGAACATATCGCCTAAACAAAAAAACTGGTAGCTAGTAAGGAGTATTAGTTACTGAAAGGAACATTTTTAGATGCACGTCTCATTTCTTTCATTTTTTGTGGTGAAACTTTACCGAAGAGCTGTCTAAAATTGCTTTCTACATTTATCAAGCTCAAGGCTTTCCCTAGCCTGCTACACTCGGGATTTAGTCCTTCATCAAGGTCATCCATGAATTCCACACTGTCACATCCAGTGAGCTCTTCTGGACACTTACCTTCTTCCCCATTTCTTTTTCTTTTTCTTTTTCTTTTTCCTTTTCTTTTTCTTTTCTTTTCTTTTCTTTTCTTTTCTTTTCCTTTCTTTTCTTCCTTCCTTCCTTCCTTCCTTCCTTCCTTCCTTCCTTCCTTCCTTCCTTCCTTCCTTCCTCTCTCTCTCTTTCTTTCTTTTTTTTTGTCTTTTTGAGACAGGGTCTCGCTTACGCAGTTCAGGCTGGTCTTGAGCTCACTTTGTAGCACAGGCTGGTCTTGAACTCACAACAATCCTGCCTGAGCCTCCCGACTGCTGGGATTACAGGTGTGCACCACTACACCCCGCTTCTTTCCCATTTTGACTGCCCTGGAATCATCGATGTTTCCTTTTTCTTCCTTAAGTATTTCTTCACATTTCTTCTCTTGGCTTTCAGATACATTCTCCTAGATTCCCTCCAGTCTTTGATTGATTGCTCCTGGTTTTTCTTCTACTTTCCCCTAGACATTAGGATGCTCCCAACTCAGTTCTGACTTTTTCCCTCTTTGATAAGGTCTCTGTGTGACAATTCAGCCCAAACCCCCTACCTCCTATTCCCTTGCAGTTTTACTCCAGGCTTCTCCCATGCACCTGTGCAGTTTTCTGCTTGACCTAGTTGGTTGCCTGTTCCTCTGTCTTTACCATCCTAGTGCAGCCATTGTTTCCCTCAGCTTGGCCACTTGCAATACCCAGTTAATTCCCGGAAGTCCCCTTTTGTGGGCATCTTTAGGTGCCCAGTGCTCTCTGCCTGCTTGTCGTGTGTAGATTCAAAACATTTAGCTTTTGTGGTCATTTTGACTCTGAGGAAGAGCCAGAAGTGACATGGTGCCAGATCCAGTGAATGTGGTGGGGAAGACTCGATGGAACGCTTTTCACTAGACAGCAATTGCCATAAACATTTTGAATCAATTCAGGACATGGAGAAACCAAAGAGGATTTGCAGCACTGCTTCAGAAAGTGGCAGGAACCATGGGCCAAGTATATCAGAAGCAAGAGGGCATATTCTGAGGAGGACTAATGGCAATGTGTCTTTTGCTATAATAAACTTTTAAAAATGTTTAACCCTATTTTTCAATTACATCTCATATTACTTTTCCGAAAGGACTTCTCCAGAGGAACCCTACAGTCACTGTTGATCACCTTACTCTGCTTCCTGTTTCTCACCCCTTTCTGTTTTTAGTTGTTTTTTTTTTTTCCGGTACTGGGGATCGAACTCAGGACCTTGCACTTGCCAGGCAAGCGCTTATGCCACTGAGCTATACCCCCAGCACCTCTCACCCCTTTCTGGAACATCTGATTTGTTCCAGAGATCTGTCTGTCTTACAACTACCACAGAAACCGCAGTAGAGCAGCACTCACGTGTTTTATTCACTGTTTCCTTCATGGAGAAGAGGATGTGCTAGCTAGTAGATGCTCAAAAGGCTTTTTTTTTTCAAATGATGAGCAACGGTAGTAGTACTGTTTTACCAGCACATCATTTGACTCATGTTGTCCTTTCAATTTATTATGTGATTTCACCCCCATGATAACCAGTGAGGTAGATGTTATGTTGCATTCATTTATAGATGAGGTAAATAATTTTCTGCCTTTTCACCCCGTACCCAAAAGGGAAAAAGGTGTTGCATTTTTTAAGCTTGCAAAGAAGAAACCCAAGGAACTTTCATGAAATTATTGAATAGACTAAGCTAACCATCAGTGAATTTTTGCTTTGTGTTCTTAATCAAATGCTAGAAATGTAACTACACGTGTTTCTATCCTGTACGCGACAAACCATTTGAGAAAGTGTCTATTATTCCTGGGTCCAGATGCAAGAGGTCTATGGTAGTCAATGCCTTGTAATTAAATGAGATTTCAGGCTGAGCTTATAATCCCCTGAGACATAGAATATGCAGCTGTACTAATAACACAGCCGATTATATGGAAAGGCGGGTGAGTCCTTATTTCCTTCTGTGTGCATGCACACACACATACACAAACACATGTACATTCCCATTTAGATTTTAAAGCCAACAACAATCTAAACACAAGGTTCTCATTCTGTCTTTAAATATGGGAAATAATATTAGATTAAGTTAATGTAATCACTAACATCATAACATCATGCTCTGTAAATTGAAAACTAATGCAGCTTTGTTCCCCAACTCCCACACTGCCTGAGAAACCAGAATTCCCAGGATACCTACACCCATTTTTTTATAATAAAATACATGTACCCCACTGATAAGAAGGTGCATAATTTAATATTTTATTGTGTTTGATTTATAGGCATGCTCAGTCCTTATTATATTTAATTTTTTACAATTGAGGAAAGACCCTAATGAAAACATATTTTGTGGTTAAAGATGCATCTCACATGTGCTGAGCTGCAATTTGAAAGGCGAGATAATTTCTCTCTGAGCCCGCGCAGTGCTGCTGAAAGTTCGAATCTCAAGGCATGGTTGGTGGAGCTGGAGTTGAAAGTATCAGTGCTCAGAATACGGCTGAAAGCTATGCTTCAGTCTTTGAGGCTCATGCTCTTACATGAAAATGTACTCCTGGGTGAAATTTGGTATGCAAGCCTTGAAAATGATATCAAATTTTGTCTTTTCTTGTGCTGGCTGTTGAACTCAGGACCCTGTGCAAACTAAGCACATGTTCTAACTACACTCCTGGCTGTTCTTTTTTAAGAAGTTGTAAAGGGGGAGAGAAAATGATTAGTTTCTAATAACTTGCCAATCCCTAACTCTTATTGACACCCCCACTTTTGTTTCTTTTGTGGTGCTGATGATTCAACCCAGGCCCTCACACATGCTAGGCAAGTGCTCAACTACTGAGGTACATCCCCAATTCTTTAAAAAAGTTTTTTTTGGTACCGTGAATCAAACTCAGGGCCTTGTGCTTGCCAGGCAAGCACTGTGACAATGAGCTACAACACTGGCCCTCTTTTTAAAATTTTAATTTTATTTTGTGATAAAGTCTTAGTAAGTTGCCCAAGTTGGCCTCAAACTTGAGATCCTCCTGAGTCAGCCACCCAACTAACTAGGATCACAGGTGCACACCACTCCACCTGACTCAGTAACTTTTGAAATTACTCACTTTATATTTCCGCTGCCCTCCCTGAATCCAGGCTGCCTCCAAGCCTTGCTTTCCTCATCACAGTGTCTAATTATTTATCCTGACTCAAGTCTGGCTGCCTTCTCTTATCTATCGATTCCTTACTGTGCAGCCAGAGTGATTTTTGTATAATACCAATGTGTCTGATTACCTCATTGCCCTGCTTAACACATGAGCATCTCCCTATTTTCCTCATGGTAGAATCTAAACTCCCCTTGAGCACTTACATCTTTTTGTCTGTATCTTGCTTCCTCTTCCTCCTGCACTGTAAACTCCAGACACACTCAATTCTTACCACCTTCTCCAAGGAATTCTGCTAGATCTTTGCTTGCCATTGGGCTTTTGCCTATGCTATTCCAGTAATCTCACTGCTTCTTTACCTGGCTGACTCTCACCTGGGCTTTGTTTTCAGCTTAGATCCATTTCCACCTGGACATCTTCCTCCTTTCTCCCTATCTTGCTCTCCCATGGTATTTTTCTTTCCCTATCACAGCAATTAGACTGTATTTTAATTGCTTTCCCCTTAGATTAGAAGCTTCCTGGGAGCAGAAACTGTATGTACTTTCTCTCTTCCGTATTTTCATTACTTAACTTGGTGCCTGGAATACTGAAAAGCATGAAATAGCTACTGAGATATTGATGCTTCTATCTTCTGGACTCACTGCCTTGTACATCAGAGACACTCAGTACCAACTTGATGAGTCAGATCCAATTTGCACACATTGTGCAAATTGTCTGATTGAAAGCCCAGGTCTTTAAAACACAGAGCAATACAACTAGCAGATGAAGAGCCATCAGGTTATTTTCTGATAAGTGAATTTGACTGGCTGGTGCTGATCAATGACATTTGACGATGAAGAGGAATAGAATAATCAGGCCACGTTATGGTGGCTGTAATCATTCACAGGAGGATTGCAAGTTCAAAGCCAGCCTGGGCAACTTAGCAAAACCCTGTCCAAAAAATTTAAAAGAGATGTAGCTCAGTGGCAAAGTGCTTGCCCAGCATGTATGAAGCCCTAAGCTAAAATCTCCAGTATCCAAGATAAAAACAATAGCTAATACTAATAAAAATAGGTAAATCATATTCTTTATGTACATCACTAATTTAAATCTTATAATAGTCCTCTGAATTACCTAGTATAATCATTCAATGTTATAGACATCTGCAACAGAGAGGAGTTAAATAACTTGGTCAAGATCATGCGATTAGAGGGTGGTAGAGATGAAACTGGAGTTTCAGTGGTACTTTGGATCCCATGATTTTAAGCATTATGTTATATTGCCACTACTCTTTGGTCTGGAGATAAATGAATTTATGAGATATGCAAGAGCCTCAGGAGTCTTCCGCCAAGGCAGTGTTCATAACATTCAGGAAACAAGGTCAGCCTCTTGTCATACCTGCTGGACTTGATTTTAATAAAGCTTTGTGAGCAAGTCATAAGAGAAATGGGAGTAATTTAGAAATAAATTACTTCCATTATCCTGCAGGTTCTCTCCATATATGTGGTATTTAAGAATTATTCACAGATGTATGTTTACAGTTAAAAATCAACTATACTGTGCTCAATTATATGAAGGGAAAATGCTAGTAAACAGCTTTTAATTGGATTGAAATTAAGATAAATTTAGGATAATGAAGGAAAATGTCTTAACAGCAAGATTTATAGACTGTGTGCAAAATTCCCATTGGAAGAGAAAGAAACCCAGTATTTTCAAATGCAAAATTTACATTCGCATGAGGAAAAAAGATTATGTGTACAATCAGTTTCCACGTAGTCATAAAATTCTTTTGAAATCGCTTAGGGTATACATGGTTGTTCAATAGACAGATATAGACATTTGTGGTTACAAAGTCCTATGTTAGTTGCCATAGGAGATTCAAAATTGTCTGAAACATAGTTAACAGTAATTTATAATTTACTTTGTTATAGGATTTTTCTGGTAAGGGGGTTATAAAGTACAGGCATAAAACGGTCATATAATGGGAGAACTAGGCTACAAAATGTTTTGGAAATGGTGCTGCATTTGGTGGAAAAGGAAGTAAGGTTCCAAAAGCCAAAAGCCTATGTGGTCTGAAAGGAGAAAAAGGTTGTTGTCCTCATCATCTAATGTAGTGTTTAAATGCAATAAAATATTCATGGAACATACTGTAGGAAGCTTTAAAAACTAGTTTCTTTGGAATCAGTAGTTATATAGGGTAGGTTTAGTAGAATGGTGCGTAAAACATTTGAGACAAACTGATGTGTTCTAAATACTTGCTGGCCAAACTGTGGCCTATGGGCTAGCATCGGCATCGGCGTCAGCAGCAGCAGCAGCAGCAGCATCGGCATCAGCGTCAGCAGCAGCGGCATCAGCAGCATCAGCATCAGCAGCATCAGCATCAGCATCAGCATCAGCGTCAGCAGCAGCAGCAGCAGCATCGGCATCAGTATCAGCAGCATCAGCATCAGCATCAGCAGCATCAACATCAGCATCAGCAATATCAGCATCCACACCAGCAGCAGCATCAGCAGCATCAGCATCAGCATCAGCATCAGCAGCATCAACATCAGCATCAGCAATATCAGCATCCACACCAGCATCATCAGCAGCAGCAGTTGCAGCTGCAGCAGTAGCAGTAGCACAGCTTCACCAGCATCAGTAGCGCCAGCACCAGCCTCTTTTGGAAGCTTGTTAGAAATGCACAATCTCAGGCCCACTCCAGATCTGCTGAGCTAGAATATTTGTTTTTATAAGACCTGAGGTGAAGTTCTATGCATAAGAACGTTTAGGAGTATTGGCCTTAATAATAAACCTGTGGCCTAGGAGATTTTGCATTTTTGCAGTAAGCATGTATTATAGCATCAATCTACCTTTTTTTTTTTTTTGATGATACTGAAGATGGAACCCAGGGACGCATGCGTACTAGGCAAGCACTACACTACTGAATCACAAGTCCCTCGTTTTTATTTGAGACAAGATCTCACTAAATTGCCCAGGCTGACTCCTCATGTATGGTGTCTGCCTCAGCCTCTTGAGTGGCTGGTATTACAGGTGTAAGTCATTGCACGTGGCATTCCTTTACCTTTCTAGGATGTTTCCTCTCTCCTTCTCCAAAGCATCTTTTCCAGATAACTCGTTTTCTACCATCCCCTGACTACAGCTTGAGCTTCTCTGTCTCTACTGCTTTCCTCAAGAGCCGTTCTCTACTTGACAACTTACTCTGTTTTCTGCCCAAGCTACAGAGAATCACCTGCATTTCTAGAATATATAAGCTGCACCGTTTCATGTCCTCTGTCCACATCACTCTCTCCGTACCACTTGATCTAGCTGCAAAGCCTCTGTGTCCGCTTCTCACTCACTCTGACTCTTTGTACACCTCACCCTATTCTCATCACACTTGATATGGTTCTAGTCACACCTCCAGTCACAATGTAAAGTGATTGTTGACACACTCTCTTCCAGCACGCTGCTGAAACCAGAAAATAAAGAGACGAAATGTAAGGGCCTGGATAAATGGAGATAAGCCTCAGGAAACTGGAACCCAAAGGACAAAGCCCAAATTAGCATGCAAACAACAGAAGACTAATAAAAGTTGCTGACAACAAGAAGGGCAACTGCACTCCTTCATTTTCACATGTCTGCCTGCCCCTTTCCTGTGCTAAAGGCTGCACATAGGCCCCTAGATTTAGGTGCTTCCTTAGTGTCCTCCTTTGGAACCTACTCTCACTAGCAAGAGCTTTCCTTTTTCTTTTTAATAAAACAACCTAGTTGTTCCCCACTGCTGTCCTGTTGGTTTTATTCCTTCTGATGCCCTTAGAACAAAAATGCAGAGGGGCAGAGTTGATTACACTGTAAACATTTCAAAGGAGAAAAATCATTTTAGCCTCTTTGATAGTCTGAGTTCTTACAAAACGTTTGCTAAACAGACATGATATTTGCAAATTTAAAAAAATCATGTTTACGTTTCAGCTGCCTACTAGACAGTGAAGTAAGTGCTAAGGAAAGAAAAAGCCAAATCTCGGATCTCTAAAGTGTTAATAAGAAGGCTTATGTTATGGCTTACACACACACACACACAATTTAACCCTAATGTATTGATTTGTAATAAATGATGCTTCTGAAAAAAAGTACCTGGCCAGTGTCAGATTGGACAGCTTTTGTTTAGATGATTCTGAAATGCATCAGGGTCTATGGCCATACCATCCTGAATGTGCCCAATCTTGCGTGAAATGCATCAGGTAAAGGATAACATGGGTAGACTGCAAGTGCCCTCCCAGTCTGGGAGAATCTTTATCACTGACTTTTTGTAACTTTAAAGCAAGTTGAAACTGTTTTTGTATTGTATTTTCTCTATCTGTAACCTATTTATTTCCCAGCTTTGCATATACTACAGATAAAATCTGTTACTCCTTAGAATGTTATCTGTGTGGCCACTGTAGATTTTTCTTCTTGGAGTTCTCAATTTTGGGACATGTAGATTGATGGGCAAGATCAGTTTTACCAAGTTTTACTAAGAATTACTGACTGGATTATACTTTGTCAAATGATATAAGAATACATTGATATTTATAGGATATTGTTGCTTTAGGAAAATATGGAAGATATAAAAATAGAACTAGCAAGAAAATGGAATTTAGGGAGATAGACATGATTCAATGTTTTGTGTAATATTGTTTAGAGTTGTAAGAAACCCACAGAAAGCTAGTTCTAAAGGAGTTACCATTATGAGAAAGATAAACTCACATTGGCGATTTAAAAATATACCAGGAAATAAGGTATACTACCAGAAAGTTAACAAAAACAGCAAAGATGAAAGATGTTAAAATTAATAGATAAATAGACCTTCTGCCAGGATACCTGAGGGCTGACAAGTTTCAGGACAGAACAGCAGCCACTCAGGAAATAAACCAGACCCTGCGCCTGTGCTACGGGTTGATGACCGACAGCGCCTGGCCCGGGAGCGACGCGAAGAACGGGAGAAGCAGCTAGATTGTCCTTGGATCTGGGGAAGATGGCGACCAGGTGAGCAGCAAGGGAGCGAACCTCCTTAATAAACACCACCAGCTCGAGACAGACTTGGCGAGCGTGAATGCCGGGACCTCGGCTGGGAAGTTTAAACTGGGCGTATTTCTCTGAGATGCCGAGGGAGATGTGGTAGGGCGGACCAGGCTGCCTGGGCGAGACGTGGGAAAGCCCCAGATGCTGGGAGCCAGGGACGATCCGCGCAGGGAAGAAGCTAGGCTCGGTCCAAGCGCCGTGGGAAAGCGGCCGCCTCGGTCCCTCCCGCCTCCTGAGCCGGTGCAGCCCCCCCGGCGACTCCCGACAGAGATCGGCTTGCTAGCGGCAGAGAGACGCCCGGCAGTCCCACGTTTCGCGCGTGTCGTGCGAGCCGCGCGGAGAGCCCCAAACGCCGCCGGGAGCGGAGAGAAAGATTTACTGGGTCCTAGCGCCCTGAGAGCACGGACGGCTCGATCCCTCCCGCCTCGCGAGCCGGCGCAGCCCCCCGGCGACTCCCGACAGAGATCGGCTTGTTAGCGGCGGAGACGCCCGGCAATCCCACGTTTCGCGCGTGTCGGGCGGGCCGCGCGGAGGGCCCCAAACGCCGCCGGGAGTGGAGAGAAAGATTTGCTGGGTCCTAGCGCCCCGAGAATACAGACAGCTCGATCCCTCCCGCCCCCCGACCCAGCGCAGCTCTCCGGCGACTCCCGACAGAGATCGGCTCTCTGGCGGCGGCAACGCCCAGCGGTCTCACGTTTCGTGCGCATTGGGCGGGCCGCGCAGAAAGCCCCAAAGGATAGACTGGCACCTTGGAACCTTCATGCCTGCAGGGACTCCAATAACTGGTGAGATATCAGCGCTCGCGACCAGATCACCGAGTGGGGGAGGAGATCCATCCCTATACCTGCAGGGAACCCTG
>PVLD010032748.1:0-14335 GCA_004027595.1 Dinomys branickii
CTGCCTATGAAGGTACAAGTCACCCAAATTGACCCCCCTTGTGCACACTGAACACCATCATCGAGTTCTCCGGTAATGGTACAAGGAAAGACAAAATCTACAAGGCCTTATGAACAGCCTTCAAACATATTCATCTAGAACAGACAAGCCTTACCAAGGCAGAGGTGATGAAATTCCATCCCACAGAAGGAATGTAACAGTAAAAATTCTCCTTTCATATAAGCTCATAGGAAATGAGACTCCACACTGACCCATGATGAGCCAGTCTAATTAACAAGCAGGATCATGAAAAAAGATCTTACTTATGTCTAAATTAAATCCTTAATCCTGCACCTTAAATCACATTTCCCTTTGATTGTCTTCACTAGAAATAGGGAGACTTTCATTTACCCAATTATCTATTCTCTTTCTTCCCCTTTATCTTCTCTGAGCCACTCAATTTCACTATCATTCGTATTTTCCTACCAGCCACACATTTTCTGGGCTGCATGTGAACTCTCCAAGGTTCTTAAATTTCCCCAAGTTTGAGGGCTTCAGAATTATACAGTTATTTAAAAGAGATATTCACCAAGATCATATATAAGATCTTTTCATGTAAAAGTTATTTATTACAGATACAAACATATTGTTTTTTAATAATAAAATCAAACAATACAGAAGGATATGAGTGCCATTTTATCTCAAACTACTTGCCTTCCTGGAAGTAACTATGCATAAAATTTGGCATGTGTCTTCTTAGACTATTGTTTTTCCAATTACAGACCTATGTATACACATGAATGCATATATATGTTGAATGTTATATAAATTATTTGACCTTTTATATCATTTATACCTGTTTCTATGCTTCTTGGAAATTTTATTGGTACATAAAATGGACCTGTTCAATACTAAAATTGATGAAACTACATAAATTAGGAAATACATTCACTGCCTGAGAAGAGCTAGAAATAGCAATGTATCAAACAAATTAGAAGGTCATTTCTCTCACCATGGCAAGCTATTTGTTCTCCAAACCATATTCTTTTTCCCACCAGTTACACAGTGAAATTGCCTTCCAGACTTCTTTCCTACAGGGCACATCCATGTGGCCAAGGTCCCCCAAAGACCAACGAGTGGAAGGAACATGTGCCAGCCCCAGGACTAGATGATGAATCTCTCCCATGGGGACCCTCCACTCGCTGTCTGAATAGAGGGGGCTTTAGGACCTAGAAGATAAAGCTTAAGGGTGTTATCACAAGATGAAACCACCTTGAAAGAAGCTGCCAGGAGAATCATTCAACCCAAACATCCAATTTGGACATTTCCATGAGTGAAAATAAATTTTTCATCATGTTAAGCATTAAAATTGAGGTTATTTGTTACAGTAGTTTGCTCACTTTGACTAATGCTCTTGCTAGAATAAACCGAAGTTGAGTGGCTAGGGTCAGTAAGGGGCTGTGGAATCATCAGAAATCTCTGTCTCGCCATCCTTAACTGGTATGGTAGACCTCAGCACTGTCTGCTGTGCTTAGTCTCTGGACCTTGTGCGAAACTCAACACGGAACTTGCAGGCTCTCGTGCCTCCTAGAGATTTAAATGTGGTATGCCTTGTGCATGTTCATCATCATATAACCTGTGAACAATGCAGTAAAGTGATGTTGGTAGCTGTCTTGGTTACTTTTCTCTCGTTGCTGAGACAAAATACCCAACACCCAAAATGAAGGAAGGAAAGGTTTATTTAGCTTACAGTTCGTGGAGGTTTCAGTCCATACTTGGCTGGTTCTGAGGCAGAGTCAGAGGGCTACAGTTCACGGCAGCAGAGCACAGCAAAAACAACCAGAGCAAAAGGGAGGAATGGCTACAAACAGCCTCTTTCCTTCCCTTACATTGTAAACAGGCTACCCCCACCCAGGGGGCGTGTAGCTCTCAGTCTCCATGCCTTCCTCTTCTACAGGCTCGGGATGTATACAAAGTAAGCACCCTGGCTTCCTGCTGAATCACTCAGTCAAACCTCTTAGACTCCCCAAGTTGACACAATGTATCAACCACAACAGTAGCATGCATTCGGAGTAACATTATTGGAGAGTAGTAGAAGTTTGGTAGAAATTTTGTCTACCAATATAAGCCCATATATCATGAGACACTGAGGAGATATAAGGAGGCATACTCACGAAAATCACTGAATTTTATAATAGTAGTTGATAATATATCTGTGCAGTAAACTTTAACTTGCATACAAGTTATATTCATACATTCATTTTTACTAAGCCACTTAATGCATACTTAACTTCTATGAAGATTGCCTCATGGTCCTAAAAGGCAATTAGAGCTCCAACCATAATATCTAAGTTCTGGGAGACAGAAGAGAAAACAGGTGCATAATCTGAAGAAACAAGTTATGGGACATCTTATTTAAACTCTTAGAAATATTAAGTTCCAAATATATCTCAAAGTCACAACAACACACCTATAAACTTCCCACATGAATAAAAGGAAAAAAGTTTGCATAGAGTGAATGCAGACAGGACTTGACTCCCCCTAATATTCACAGTGGATAAAGGTGAAGAATTTCAAAACATCCACAAAAGAAAGGAAGTTCAAGTTATGCTGATGACACAGAAGAGAACTGCACAGGAGAAAATTCCCAATCACCTTACAGCATGCTAGGAGATAAGCCCTTCCCAAGAGCATTTGTGTTCTTCAGTATCACACCTTCAATTAAGAAACAATGATATCTACCCCCAATGCTGCCAGGATGTTTTATTAGTAAACTACCTAAATGTTTTTATCTTTCATAATCAGTATGTTGAATACTGAACTCTGAAGCTTCACTCTGTGAGTAAACTTAGACTACTATGGAAGCAAACGCATTTCAAAGTCAGGTACTCTCAACAGTTATTTAGCCTTGGTAATTTTTCTTATTGAACATTTACTTAATGCTACCAAGACATCGAAATTCCATACTAAAATCTCAACAAAGAAATAGCCCCCTTCTTTTCTGAGGCAGTGTGAAGGATAAATATTTCATCTGTTTGTTCTAGTTACATTCACAAAGAACATAAATACAAAATCATCATTCCTCAAACATTATACCATCTTTGCTATCTCAATTTAAATAATACCTCATGTATTATAAGGTTATTGTTACAAGAACTATGACTAAGATTTTACCCTGTTTTCAAGCTAGCCTGCTAACTCGGCACAGTTTCATAGTGGCAGACAGAAGACATGAGACTCCTGAATGAGACAAAGGGGACTTTATTACTCATAACACTGCAGGCAGCATGAGTTTCATGTCTGCATGAAACTTGTCCCTTTAGTTCCCACAGGGGCCATGCAGAGCTGAGCCCAAGCAAATGTTACATATACAGTGAGTCTGTGCCACAGATTAACAAATTCCAATCTTTCTAAAGGGCCTCCAATCAAACCTTCCCAACATCTATGGATATGATTTTCTCCAATATTTTGTCACTGCAATGAAAAGCTGAATAACACAATGATGCTATAAATACTAATCCCTGAGACACTTACCTAAATGTGTGTTCCAAAGGGGAACATTGTGTTTGTTATCCTGCACAGCAAACAAATTTCCCCTCTGTTTCAGAGGGAGCTGCTATTCTACCTTTGAAGACTATTTTCAATACACAGGGGCTGGGGGTATAGCTCAGTGGCATAAGCACTTGCCTGGCAAGTGCAAGGTCCTGAGTTCGATCCCCGGTACCAGAAAAAAAAAATTTTTAAATTTAAAAAAAATAAAATAAAATAAAATAAACTCAATACACGTATCCTTGAAAAGATAATCTGAAACAAAGACAAATCAGAGCTTCTGCCTATACATGCAAAAACGCTAACAGCCATGGGAACTGTGTCCCAGCAGGTGTGAAAATGAAGAAATTTGGAGTAGATAAAGCATTTAGCACAGTTTATAAGGCACAGTAAGCACAAATAAATGTTAGCTATTATTATTACCCTAGAAATAGAAATTCTTTCAATGGCTTGAGGTTCCTGTTGGTAGTACATTACCAAGGAATCTTTCAGGGCCTGAGAACTCTTGCACTTCTGAAGCTCCCCTCTTAATCTTTTCGGTGCACATTACTGAGATCTGAAAGCACCAGAATAATTCACATGTATCCTTTCCTGATACTTTTGGAGCCTCATACTCTTGCCATCTCTTCCCAGAAGGCTGGCAACTTAATATCAGGGAATTGTGATTTTTGTGCTTTGAGGGTTTAGTGTTCTCTGCCCTAATGCCATGTCCCATATGGGACTGACTTGCATTAGTATAGCTCTTTGAGACCTTAGTGTATAGTTCTGATTGCTTGATCTCTATCAGCAGCATAAACTGAGCCTTGTATAAAGTCAGTCTCTTTCTGTTCCTATTAACTGTCACAAAAACTGGTAAGGTATTCCCCAAACCCATCCCTTCTTGGGCTAAGCTTCCTTGCAAACGGGTTTGGTGAAACGCCTTAGTGCAGTCCTCAGATTGTGTGGAAATAATGAATATTTTCACTACTTTCAGCAGTGCACATTTCTCTGCTGTCTTTCCTCATGTTCTAGTTGGATGCAAAGCTTTTGGTAAAGGACTCTGAGGCCCCAGGGAATAGTGGGAGCACTAGAAGGTGGAAGTTGAAGTTCCTGACTGATTGTGTGAAGCAAACTTCTCCTTGGAAGCCATCCCCACCGGTGCTTTATTATGTCATTTTGCTAAGACACTGAGATTTAAGGGGTTGTTTAATGTAATTGCTATAGTGAGCAGGGTATTCCACGCAACTTCCCCTGAGCCTATGGCTCTCTATACCCAAGCTAGGTCTCAGAGGGTTATCACAAATACTCTTAGCAGAGAAAAACAGCTCATATCCCTCAGAAATACATTATTTTTCTAATATGGGATTCAGTCAGAACCTAAATGTGATCCAGCAGAATATTCTTCTACTTCTTCCTTCCAAAATCTGACCATAACCCACTTCATCCACAAAACCATATTCCTTGGGATCTTAAAACTTTGAGCAACATCTTATTTAAAATAAATTCTCTTCCTGTGTCAGACAATATTTTTTACAACCTACTCCTACATTAAACCTATTCCTGGAATAGCCACTTTAGGTAAAAGGTCTGGGCATGATCTTCATTTAGCTTTCAATATTAAACTTCTCCACTCAGCAAAACTGTCCTTCCTATAGGGCACCTTTGAGTCTAATTCATAGTTTAGACAGTGAGATATGGAGGATAAATCCTGCCAGAGAGTGCAAGATGTGATTCAGCCACCACTGCTACTGTCACTCAGTCTCTCCTCTGTTCCTCACATGCAGGCCTGCATTCCCTGTGTCACTTCCAGTTTGGACATGGTCCTACTTGATTGTAACAAATGCAATCAGATTGTTAATGCCCAGGTAAGTATAGGGTTGTAAATTAAGAGTGAGAGAAGCAAAGAAAATACTTCAGAGAGGAGGAGAGGAAGTAATATGAGAGGATAACATGTTTAAAGAAAGGAAGAAAACAGAACAAATGTTCATACAAAGACTGTTCACAAACTACAGTGTGATTAAATAAAAGAAATTATTACAGTAAAAGACACGTTACCATTAACCCCCTCGAAATACCCTCCTTAGCTTCAAATGCATGTATCCCATCATGTTTGCCTCTGTCGGAAGCAGTTCTGGAAGCTCTTTCACAAGTGTCTTTCCTGAGTGTCTCATCAAGAATACCATGAATGCTACTGTCAAGTGCCATCCAGCAGAAGGGCAGGCTTGTGGAAACATTCCGCATCTACCTGTCCACCAGATCTGGTGTTGTGTGGCTTCTAGCTCTCCTTTGCAGACAAATGACAATAAAAAGTAAAGGTTTTTAATTAATTCACCACATCAGGAAAGCCATGGCAGCCCAACCAAAAATGCTCACAAAAAGAATATTTCTAGAACTGCTTCAGAAAGTAGCAAAAATGATGTGAAAAGTGCGTTCAAATTTACTGGAAGAATTTGGGGGGGGGCTAATTTTTTTAAAATTTAAACATTCACTGTACTCTTTCATCATACCAAGTTATATATCCAAAAGAGATACCTGAAAAAAGCTCTCTTAGGACGAGACAGGTTACCTAAATCATATACAAAGTCACATCCTAGCCACTGTGTTTTGGATGTGGTTTGTCTGGCAAAGGTTCCAGTGTGGGACTTTTGGTCCCCAATGTAACGGTGAGACCTTTAAAAGGTGGGGGCCTAGTGGGAAGTGCTTGGATCACTGGAGGCAATGCTCTTGGAAGGGGTTAAGGGAACATTTTGTTAGGTCTTTTGAGAGAAAGCTATTATAAAAGCCAGCCAAATCCCAGAGTCACTGATTTTGTGTCCCATAATGAGACAGTTCACTCCTAAGGGTGCTTCTGCCATGATGCCATCTGTCATTGGGCCATCACCAGAGGCCAAACTGACAGGGCCACCTAGTCCTGGATTTTCAACCTCATAAACTGTGAGCAAAATAAACCTCCTTTCCTTATAAATTAGTCTGTCTCTGATATTTTGCTATACTGTGATTAACACACTTAAACATTAATACACTTAAGATAATACACTTAAGATAAACCACCATTTCCTATTAAATTCTAAGCCCAACAAACAGGTCTAAAGTCTTATAAAAAGGCTAAAGTGTGATTCAATAGTACATACCTTGATTAGTGCCTTTGGAGATAGATAAACATGGGTTTTGCATTCTGATGCTGCCAGTTATTAATTGAGTGACTTTGGACTAATCTTTAGCTACTCCAACCCTCACTTTCATACATTAAATGAAGATTAAAGTACTATTTATCACTTCATTATACATATAATAAAGTGATGCATATAAAGTGCTTAGAACAATGACACACACCTAATCATTCCTTACTAAATAAACAATTTGTGGCAGAGACATTTGCCACCCTCTGAGTACACGTATTTCTCAGCCCCTTTGAAGTTGGAGATACTATGTACCTTTTCTGCACAACAGACTGTGAATATGTTATGTGTGTCACTTCTGGGAAAAAACATCTAAGAAGCAGTGTAAGACCTTTCAGCTCTCTCTGCCTCTAGAGAATTGATCACACAGGCTACAAGCTACAGCAGCAAAGGCACAGATGGAAACAGCCTCTATTGCTGAGTTTCCACACAGAGCGTGACTGCCTTGAGGAGTCACTGTCACCCATCTGATCACTTGCAAGAGGAAAACATGCCTTTGTTAGGTTAAGTCAACAAGGTGGCTACATCACGGGGATGTCAAGATCAGCTTGCTCTGCAGCATCATCTGGCTTACCCTAAATAATGCACCATGATAATGCAGTCACATCACATGCACAGCTAAACAAATGTAATTATATGATCTCAGCAAAAAAGAAGGAATGAAATATTACTCTGTCCCTTTTTTACTCAGTAAGTGCATGATAGGGAATGAGTGTGTGATAATAAACATCAGTGTGGAGCTGCATCCTCATTTGGCCCCTGCTGTGGTTTGGATCTCAAATGTTCCCCAAAGGCCTGAGGGCTGAAGGCTTGGTTCGCAGCCTATGGTGCTCTAGGTAGATGGCAGAGCCTCCAGTAGGTCATGGGGTGCACGGCCTCGGAGGAGACACTGGGACCCTGTTCCCTTTCTCGCTCTGCTTCTCAGCTGGCACTACATCTCCCCGTCAGAGTATTCTGCGTGATTGAATGCCCATAGCAACAGTACCCAGTAACCATGAATGGAAGCCTGTGAAATTATCAACCTGTATAGGTCTTTCCTCTTATAAATTGATTATCTCAGTTATTTTGTGACAGTGATGCAAACTGATCAGCACAACCCCCATTTTTCCTACTTCTTATAGTGCAAGCATCTTGCTAAGCTAAAAATGACTCTAGTTTTTAAAGATACCTATTTTTATATACAACATATTCTCTAAACAGAAAACTATTTTATCTCACATTCAACTGGAAAGCAAAAATCAGAATTCTATTCCAGAGATGAAGGAAAATATAGCCGTGTTGAGCTAACTAAAATCTCTTGCCAGTGTGACACTTCTCCTAATGGATTCTCAGGCATGATTTTGACCGTAAAGTCTTCCCTGCTTTAGAATGGAATCTCTGTATTAGATGCAACTACCTCAATTACTATAGCCATTAAATTATAATGGTGATATTGGGTAACTGTATAGAATTATTGGAATGTAGTAGACACTTGATACTATCTTATCTCTTAACTTATCTCTTCTGCTGCCATATGTAATGAGCAGCATATTTCCAAGGCCCCAATCCAATGGATGCCCTTCTAGTTGGTGTTCTGAATTCAAGTTGAGTTGAAAGAGAAATGTTTCCATTCCTCCTCCATATCAACATCTTCCCTTCTGTTTCCATATAAGAAGGGACTTCTGACCTCTCCATCTGATGGCCAAGCGTTAACAAGAACATCTTCAGTCTCCCTCCTTCCAAAGGCTACTTTTACCAGAAGGCATGAGAATCCCAACTGGTTAAATTCTATAATATTGTTTGGAGGTGTATTTTTCTCAGTCAATAGACAGGTAGCCTCAAAGGTTAGAATCCAGTCAGGCACTTTCTGTCTTTGCCTCTCATGAACTTAGGTGACATTTCAGAAAAGAATTCTCCATCTTTTCACTTCCTGAAGGTGGATCCATAAGATAAGTCTTTCTGGACAGGGCTTCTCTGTGCGGAGGAACCCCTCCATTCTTTACCTCTCAAGCAGCCACTCTGTAAATGAGGCAGGCCTGCATTTCCTGAAGTAACCTGGATGCATGGGCATGAAGACTGCCTTGTAGGCCCTCCTCTTTCTACAGGCAAATACAGGCTCCGGGTTTAAGAGGAAAGCAGGAGATTACACACTGGGCTTCTCTCTAAAGCATAAGTTCCCTTCCAAAGAACTCTGCTTTTGAAGGATAATAGGTTTTCATCCTGCTATTAACAACTCTGTTTCCACTTGCCTTTTGGTGATTTATGTTCTGTATTACCTAAAAGCTTGGAAAGGAAAAAGAGTGAGTGCAAACTTCACCATAATCCCCAGCACAAAGAAAGGCACACATAACCTTGGGGTACTACCTATTAAATGTTTTCATTATAAACTGCCCTATTTCCTTTGCTTAATCTTTTCTAGAATTATAGGAGCTAAGACTAAAGACCCATCTGGAAATAAGTTATGATAGCTACATGTAGTCAAACTGTCTCTTTCCTAAGAATGGCTATAACCATTCATTCAGGAATGGTTTGGTACATGGAGAATCTTATGTAGTTACATATTAAAATACTATATCACTTATGAAAGAAATTATATTGTCATTTTATGATGTATTTCCTTACTGTACAATAGAACAAAATATAGGAAATCTAATATACTCAGTGTAAATAAACCAAAATACTTTGTTCCTCCCAGGTACTATTATGAAGATAAATGCTATAGAAGTTGATATTCATATATATATATATATATATATATATATATATATATGGAGAGAGAGAGTTAAAGCCTAAAATACTTAATATAACAAAGAAGCTCAAATTTGGGGTTTTTATGAATTACATGAAGCTTACTTTCAGACTAAGTCATGATACAAAATTATGAGTTAAAATCAACACAAGCCATGGGGATCACAGAGGCAGCCAACGTATTTCAAATGAATTCCCTTTAAATCACTGCCATAGACAAAAATACTTAACTGTGCAACTCTGAAATGTTCATTCAAGGGTTATGTCACATATGTATGTTCAGTCTTGTGTTATAAAGGAAGATTAAAATATACATGTATATTTCATGAAAGCTACTCCATGAGCCTAATTAAGAAATTGCAGGCTCTAGGGTGTGCTTCAAACCCATAGGATTTAGTTTATTATCATATAAACTGCTATCTCCTACAAGCATATTAGGATGATGTGTGCCACCCTATCCCTGCCCCACCCCAAATGCCCAGTTGACACACGTCTGTTGATTTATTTGGGGAAAACAACTGTTTCCATTTGTGTCATACTGTTTTATATTACTGAAATTTGTGCCATATTCCACCAAATTTCTAAGATTATGCATGTAATTATTGATTATATTTTGTCACATTACAGTCCACTAAATTTATTTCCTTTAAAAAGATTTCTTTAATGTAAATTCTGAGGAAAGTTTCAAGCAGAAGGAAGCTAATAAAAACCAGCATGCATTATGTAGAAAGCATAGGGCCTGCAGCCAGCCCTACCTTCTGCAATCTCTAACCATGCACCAACCACCCATTTAGCCATCACCAGAAGTCCCTTGTGCAACCTTCCCCATCTCATTTCTTCCTCTTCCCTGTCCCTGCAGAGTTACTACTCCCTTGATTTTGTTCTTTACCATTTCCATGCATTTCTTTATACCTTTACCACATGTGTATGTCTCCATGAGCAATGTGTTCTTTATTGCTTTGTATGCTTCTGCATAAGTAGTATCATACCTTATGCATTTTTCTACATCATACAGTCTGAGTTGGACACTATTGCTCCAAAGGGGGTGAAAATTGGTCGTTGGAGGGCCAATCTTACTCTTCTGATGTAGAAAGCAAAGATATACAGAGTATGTAAACAGCTAGTTACTATATTAATTCCCATGGAACTTCCATGGGAAGGACTAGGAAAAATGTCTCCCAAAAAAAGGCTCTTTGGGAAGACAGTGATGAAAAAAGGATTGAGTAAAGCTGTTCTACATTATGCTATTTACCCTTCATTTCATGTCTGTGACATGTATCTGTGTTGACACATATAACCCTAGTTCTTTCCTTTTTAACCATGCAGAGCCTCCCAGTGCACAGATATAGCAGTGTGTTTTTCATTCTGACATGGATGGCACTGTGGTAAGTTCTGTAATTACAAACATCCTTAAGCAGGTCTCCTTAAACATCCATGTGGGTCTGCAACCCAGGACTGGCACTGCTGGGGCTTGAGTAGCTGCATGATTAGCCTTACTTAATGTTGCTCAGGAAGTCATAGAACCTGTCCTGATCCAATGGAAAAGACACAAACCCCATCTGTTGAAAGGAGTTTTAAAGAATTTTTGGCCATCTTTCATTTACCTCTAAGATCAGAGATCAAAGATCTCCCCACCGCTCCCCTGGCCCAGACCAGAAGAAAAGAAAACTGCTTCCATCAACAATCCTCTACCTTCATCTAGTCACCTATTCTGTGGACATTGTGTGTGTCTGTGTGTCTGTGTGTCTGTGTGTCTGTGTATTCTTAAAATGGCTTTTATGCATATAAAAGAGTATTCTGAGGTGTTTTCTGGTGTGTGTGTGTGTGTGTGTGTGTGTGTGCTGAAAATCACCATTCAATCTATTACCATCACAAATTCAAGAACCTAATACCTTATGTTTTTGTGAGGGGTGAGTACTGGGAAAAACTCAGGACTTTGTGCTTGCTAGGCAGGTGCTGTGCCACTGAGCTATATCTCCAGCCTCCTTATATTTTTAAAAACAGCATTTTTTCTATGTATAAGGCTAATGATATCTAACAATTTTTAAAAGCTCTTTGAATAATGTTAACTCCATTTAAAAGTCAAACAAATGCAAAATAGCATTTTAACTACATTTATGAATTTAATAGATTCAACTTCCTCTCCTTTTTAATAATTACAGTTGCCTGATTTTTCAAACAAACTTTTCTTATACTTAATTGCTTATAAATTGAATGAATTAAACTTATAAACAGGACAATCCTTAGGTATGGTAAACAATCTAATTCAATTTATAAATTCAGTAAGATTTCAATTGAACAACACAAATCTAAATTAATTACTTAACCACATACTTTAACATTGGAATTCAAGGGTTGGCTCAACACTCTAAAGAGATTATAGCTTTCTAAATATTATAAATATTTAAATTATACACATGTATCAATGCTTTAAAACAAAAACATAATATCACTATTCTGAATATTTTAAACACTTCTATCCTAAATCCTAAATTTTCCTTCAGTTAGAGGCTGCTAATCCACTAAAGAACGTTATATCATTCCATACAATTTAGAGATTATCTTCTCTTTAATTTGCGGGATTAGCCAAGACATGGTTGAATTTCTTCGCTGTGACACTGATGTTACTAACCTGGCTCCATTTATTTTTTACAATAGCAACTGTGCAATTTTCAAAGAGAATGGAAGCTTTTATAGGTAAATGGATGCAACTAGAGACCATACTCATAAGCGAAATAAAGCAGACCCGTATGTATAAACATCATATTGTTTACCCACAATTAGAGACCATACTCATAAGTGAGGTAAGCCAGATGTGCATGTGTAAGCAGCGTATAGTATCATTAGTGTAGGAACCTGGAGGTGAGAATATAGATCGGGAGGTACGAAGGGAGACTGCTCAAGGGTAGAGAGCAATCGGGATGAAGGGAAGGAGAGGAGGAAGAGGGGGATAGCTGAGTAGGTATGTATGTATGTGCGGGATGGCTGACATGGTTGCACTGTTGTCTCATGTCGTATTGATGTGGGAAACAATCGGTGATTAGTTGTTTGATCAACCTTGTCTGTCTATTTGTACTGTCCTGAGTATACATGAAGCTACCAACGTGTAATACAACAACCATTGTCGATCCCCTACCACCTGTAGTTCGGTTTTTGTACTGTTCTTGTGCCACTGTGTGTATGTTTGTTAGTGTTTTTGTCCTTTTACTTTTAAAATAAAAAAAGAACCTGAAAGTTGTTTTTGTCTGTGTTGTTGGTATTTTGCTATTGTTCTTTTTTATTACTCTCTTTAAAATTAAAAAAATATGAAAAAAGTAAACAAAACCCAAAAGGTACAATAGATATTGTGAAAGAGAAAGAAATTGTTCAAAGGGAAGGAGCAACTGGGGTGAGAGAAAGGAGAAAAGAAAGAAGGGGGGAATATATACATGAATAGCAGGAATAATTGTACAGCTGATGTGTACTGGTCTATTAAAAGGAACAGTTAATGCTCAAACATTTTTTCTTGACCAATTTTGCATGCTTATCTCCAGTAATCAGAACAACCAATTTGAAAACAACAATATGCAATATAACAACCATTTCTGAATTCCTGCCATCTTGTTTAGTGAAGCTCTGCATCATTTCTAATATTCTTTTATTACTTTTTATTCTCTTTAATTGTTTGATCAGTCTTGCACTCTTACATCTGGTTATCTGAGCAACTTCTTTGAAGATAACAATATGTAACATAACAACAATTGTTAATTCCTATCATCTTATTTTGAAATCTTGTGTAATTTTATGGTTTTGTATTGTTTTGTTTTTGTCCTTGTTGTAATTTTGTTATTTTGCCTCTTTAAAATAAAACTAATTAAATTTTTAAAAGAATGGAACATAGTATTATTTTGATGTGAGTCATATTTTCAGGCACGATTAGATGCTGTCACCCCTACTGGGGTGATTATTACATCTCATCTAATTTTATATTTCTTTGGCTTGTGAGATCCGTGCATGCATTTTCCCTCTAATTCCAAAAAATTTTGAACTTGATCCTTCTCATGCAATTCTTTTTTTTTTAATTTTTTATTTAAAAAAATAAAAGTACAAAAACATATTGACAAACAGACACCAATTAGCATAAAAAATAGTACAATCACAACTAATCTATAGACAAGGTGATATGATCTCAACAGTGGTTATTGCTTTAACCATTGATATCTTCGAAGTGTAAATATATAAACCCATATACAGACATGCAAACTTAGTCAGACAATCAATCCTCTCAACAATAGAAAAAACACAAAAACCAAAAATCCAAAGACAAAAAACAAGACAGGCAAACATCAACAACAGCAACAACAACAACAACAACAAAAATACCAATAGTTGCTGCTTTACATATTGATATCTTCGAAGTGTGTGTTCAGGACAACACATACAGACATACAAGATTGATCAAATAACCCGTCATCGATTATTGCTTAGCATTAAGTGATATAATACAATAGTAGAACCATGTTAGCCCTCCTGCATATGTGCATATTCATATATACATACATACATTTTTGTCTTTTTCTTTTCTACTTTCCTTCATCCCATCTGTTCTTTGTTTTAGAACAGATTTCCTTCATGTCTGTTAGTTTATATTCCCACCCTCGGGTTCTTACACCAGTGATACAATACGTTGCCTGCGCATGTATCGCTGATTTATTTCACTTATGAGTATGGACTCCAGTTTTGCCCACTTGCCTACAAAGTCCCCAAAACGGTCTTTCTTTATAGCTGAATAATATTCCATTATATAAAAATGCCACAATTTTTTAATCCAGTCTTCTGTGGATGGGCACTTGGGTTGCTTCCACATTTTAGCTATTACAAATTGTGCTGCTATAAACATGGGTGCACATATGTCAGAGTGATATGATGTTTTCAGATCTTCT
>PVLD010032749.1:0-14334 GCA_004027595.1 Dinomys branickii
GCATGACTGTGTAGCAGCACCATATCCTTACAGAAGGCGGCATGCAGAATCTCTTCCACTGGTGCGTGGAGCAGGACTGGTGTTTCAGGTGAAGATTTCCTCCTCCTGATGGGGTGGCCACTCCTGGGCAGATACCACTGTCTACTCACACTGAGGACTGGACCAGAAGTCCACATGTGTGGTTGACCCCGGGTGCTGCCCTAGAGTCAGAGTTCTGAGGTTGATTTCTTTCACTTGCCCCTCCACCCACTTCTCTTGACTCTTTTAGGGCTTTCCATCCTACTCTGTCCAGGCTTGGCAGGGTGCAGCCTTCCCACAACTTCATGTGGGACAGCAGTAAACAAATATGAGAAGGGAAAGCCCCTTGGGAGAGGATACTGGGACAGACAGCATCATCGGAGCTCCGCGGAAATAGCAAGAGAAGGAGATAGGAGAAGGGAAGTCTATTTTGCCTAAATTGGAAGTCAGAAATTACTCTAGATTCACTGCGATCTGAAACTGGGATTTTCCACATACCAACACACTGCTAGCAGCACTGTAATCTGTTTTAATTAAATAAATTGGAAACACAGACCAGGCCGATGTGTGGAATCAAGGTGCCACGCACTTGTATTTATAGCTCCATTGACAGAGAATTCATGACATCTGCTACCAACTTCTGCAGTTGCTTTATTAAATGGAATAAATAAAATCTGTGTAAAATGGCCCAGCCTTTACCAGTGCCAGGCCACTGGGATTCTCCCAACTCAACATTTCCAGTTTGTTTTACTGAAATGTTTTGCCTGTGTCAGAGCTGGCTGAGGAAGCCACAGGGGCAGCACAGGAACATTGAGAGGCGGCAGTACCAGCTCCCTGGCCATGTATGCTTAGAACCTGAACCTGCTCACCCTGCCTCATCAGCCCACAGGCACACCCTGTGAGCACGAGCGAACCCTGGGTTAGAGGAAACAGATCAGGAGTGAAGGGTAGGGTGAAGACAGAGGGACAGGAGAGAGAGCACAAAGAACGAGGAGGCTGAGTGAGGACTGGAAACAAAAAGGGGAACAAGCGGGTAAGGGGTGGGGAGGCCAAGAGTGAAAGGGGCAGCACCTATCTCCACAAGGGCCTCAGAGGCCCTCCTGACTGGCAGCATTCTCTCACCTACTTCTCCGCAGTCCTTCTAGGCCACCATACTGGTGGAGGGGACATGACACATTCTGTTACTTGACAGCAAGTCTGGCTATAGTCAGACTCTTGTGGCTGTGGGCTGCTTCCCCACCATGCACCTGAGCCACCAAAATGGCTCACTCAGAAAACTGAGCATCTCATCCATGCGTGGTGTTAAGGGACCTTCAAGAATGAGGTCCTTAAAGTTACTAACTCCTTATGGTGTGCCAATGCAGACATTCAACAAATAAACCCGACAGCCAGTACAAAGTAGCTTTAAAGGCTTTCTAAGCTTGAGGAGTTTCCAAAACTTCTGATTTGTGAAAAGTTACCACTTAATAAAGTAACCAAAATGCCCATCCACCAAAGCCTCCAAAGGTACCAGCCCTGATGTCTGGCCACTTTCAGCAGCAAGTTAGGCCTTGTCAGGACTAAAGAGATGCGCTGCCATTGACCAGCACACCCTGGCCCCCGGGGCAGGCCTGGGTATGGAGTGGGGCTGGTCACCATGCTGAGGAACTGGACAAACAGGAAGGTCTACCTTAGCCACTCTCCTCTACCCTGAGCCTCAGCTTCCTCTCCTGCAAAAAGGAGGCTCTGCCTTGCCCCACTTGGCTGGTGAGAAGATGGATGAGCCAGTGCAGGCCCCAGCCCAGCACCTGCATCCCAGGACACTAGCTATATGGTAGGCGATGCCCATCATCTTGATTAAGGAACCGGCATGAATGAGCAGTCTGAGGGGTCAGGGAGTGTCTGCTGGATCTGGGAGCAAAACAGGGCTCATAAGCCAGGTGTTCATGACCTGCCCAGAGGCCTGTCCCCCAAAAAATCTCAGGCTGGAGACAGGAGGGGGCTCTGGCTGTGGACACCCAGGCTGGGCATAGTGCTGGCTCTAGTGAGCTGGGGTGGGCCTGGACTAGCAGTGGGCCAAGAGAGCACAGCCCCCCATCTCTCAGCTTCTACCAGTGCATCTCTGGTCACCCAGCTCTAGCAGCTTTCCTACCAGCCACCTGAGTGACGAGGATGCCCCAGAGGCTCTGCAGCCCAGCCGAGCCCAGAGCAGCTGGCTGACCGCCCAGAAGCCGGAGCTCTGCGGGGAGCCAGTATGGTCTTCGCCCCAACCCCAAAGCCTAGCCTCACAGGGCAACCCCAGCTCATGAAAAGCCCATGAGGCCTGAAGCTGCCTGGGAGGACTACCACCTCCAGCAGGCCCCAGCCAATACCTGTGCCAAGCTCACAAAGGCCTTCTATGTTCTCATGTCCTTCTGCTCTGGGAAAAAGCACTCATCCTGCTATAGCTGGAGGGAAGTGGTTAGACTTCACCCATGGCAGGACTGCCAGACCTCACTAGAGGACAACGAGGCCCTTTCCAACAAGTGATGGCTAGAGATGCAGGCCCAGGATAATTCTGGTAGTGGGGCACCGTCTTCATGTGCACTTCATGTGTGGCATTGCCTCGACTCTCACTGGACCCCACACCTCCCCCTGGCCCTTCTTTCCTTTGGTTGACCCACTTGTGGCCAGTTGTGGCTATGTTCTCCCTCTTCTTAACTGACTTCTGTGCAGAGAATAAGGGCCAGGGCCCTCTAGGAGCTGGGGCCCCTGAGAAGCTACCTACAGCCAGGCACCCCCAGGTGGCCTTCCACTGAGGGATATGGCTCAGGAGGGAGAGGTCAGAAGCTATAGCCAGGCCAGCTGAGCTACAGAGGCCTTCTGGAGCAGTGTGGGGAGGGAAGGGCTTTGTGTAGAATGGCTGTCTTAGAGATCTGTCCTCTGAGGTGTCCATACTTTCAGAGTCACCCACAGAGCAAAGATCACTGTGGCCCCACGTACCCACCCACAATCCAGGCAACAAGGACCCCATGCTCAGGCTGGATAGCACAGGGACCAGAGGCCTGGGTCTCATGTGCTTCCCTGATTTCTTCACTTCTGCACTACATTTCTGCTTTAAAAGTTATCCCTTCCACTAGTCATGGGAAAACCAGCTCACCAGTGTTTCTCTGCACATAGTATTTCTGTGATGTCACCCAGTTTTGGGAGAAATCTCTCCATGCCATTGGCCCATGTTCATCCTAAATCTTGTTCCTAGTCAGCTGAACTATCTCTCTGCAAGGATAAGGCTGTGTCACCAGGGAAGTGAGCAGAAATGGATCTTGGAAGGAAGGACACCCGCAGAGTCCTTAAATCCCAAACCCCATCAGCCCTACATCACTGACAGCAACTACCCCTACAAGGTGTAACTGCAAGATGCCTCTTATGAGCAGCATTGTGCCCAGGGAGAGCTAACCTAGGCCCCTTCCAGCCTCACAGAGTCCCCAGACCCCCAGCCGCCTCCTTGACATTCAGCAGGTGGCTTCTCGCCAGCCAGCTTCCACCAAGCACCCGGGTCCAGGTACGGCTGCACCCCCATCTTGCTCCTCTTTGAACAGTGGGTGATGGGCCCAACAGGGGAGTTAAGAAAGGGGCAGCATCCTTCAACCAGGCACAGGCTTCAAAAAGGACTGGTAGGGCTGAGGGTATAGCTTAGCAGCACAGCACCTGCCTGACAAGTGCAAGGCTGTGAGTTCGATTTCTGGTACCAGAAAAATAAACATTTAAAAAAAATACTATTAGGAGACAGAAAAGGTCCACACCTCCTTCTGAGCTCCCTCCATAGCAGACCACCTGCTAGCTGCAGGGCTCTCAGACCTGTCTTACCCCATCCCAGGTTGGCTCTGAGTACACCTGCCCCACCCTGTCCCAGGCCAGGCCTCCGCTGGATCCACCTAAGCCTGTCCTAGGCTGGGCCTCCCTGGGCCCAGGAACAGGCCATGGACCTGTCTGCTGCCACCTGGTGGACACAGGAGGCTCACAGCTTTTCTCTTGGAATAGAGCCAGGCATCTGGGCAGGACTTCACCGGCACCCAAACAGGATTCCCAGCGCACTGAGTCAAACCACTTTTGATCCCTAATGGGCCGGGCTGCACCCCTGGCTTCCCTCCCCCAGGCTGCAGCACAGTCCAGGAGGGGTGCTTCTGTTGCAAGAAAGAAGGCAAAACTGAACTCAGAGGCTGAGTGCCAAGCCAAGCTGCAGGGTCAGATGGTACTCCATGGCTTCCAGGCAGCAGGCAGCAACTGCCAGCGCTTAGGGGTGAGTCCAGAGCATGCCTGTAGATGTCTCCATCCCAACACAGCCTAGATACAGAGGACAGAGGCTAGGAGGAGGCCACAGTGCCTGTCCCTGTAAGAAGGAGGCTGTAAGGGGACCTCAGGTGAGGGGAGGGGTAAGCTGCTTGGTCCCAACCCACATTTGGCTGACCCCAGGACACTTCCAGTGATGGTGGCAAGAGGAACAGTTGTGCTATTGATGGAGGACTGCACTCTGCATTGGCTGGGTCTCCGAGCCCTGTACCTGCCAATTCTCCCATAACTCTAGAGGCACAGAATGACAGTAATATCTCATATAGAGATCTCATTGTATCTCATATCTCATTATGGGAGGAAGAAGGGTCCCCTCATATACTCCTCAAGCACGGGGGGATGAAGCCTGCCAAGCTGCCTGCAAGGTACAGATGCATTGAGCTTGTCTGTCCATGAGTGCTGAGGTCACCAACAGCCCTGATCACATGATAGAGCACAGAGTATACGACACAGCTGTTCACAAACCATGGGGCTCCTAATGACCAGTATGGGATGCATATGGCCAGTACAGACATGGATCCCTCAACGTGAGGAATTCTGATATAACGGGAAGGTGTTAGAGACTCTTCCTTGCAAATCTCTCCTCATTAACGCTTCATATGGAGCCAAATGTGTTGTAATAAAATGGCTATTAACGCACTTGAATTGATGATGATTTCACTGGGTACAGCTGGAGTTAACCTTGCAGATGAGGATGGAAGATCTGCGCAGATCTGTTCACAGCGCGCCCTGTTCTTGCCACCAGACACTCGTGCGAGGGGGCATGATGAGTCCTCAGCCTCACAGTGGGCCCAGGGCACCGCCCAGGACCTGAGGGTGTCATGCACTCTTAGGACGCACCCTGTGAAGAATGTCAGTCTGACAACCCCTCCAGGCAGAGACACAATACAGCCCCCAGGGCCTGCATAGCCTCAGTACAAACAGGAAAGACAAGGGGTTTGTGTGTGAGGGCAGCCTGGACCAGGGGGTCCTCAACATGGAGCTGATAGAGCCCTTACCTCTGTGCTCCTCCCTCGCCTCTGGGTGATGCACTGACTACAAGTGCAATGGGCAGACAAGGCCTGCATGCACCCCCATATGTGTCCCCAGGGACCACAGCTGCACAGCTCCCTGACTGCTCCCTCACACAGGACCCCTACGCTAGGACTCAGCAACACCAATGGCAAGCTGGCCTACTGCTGTCTATAGCACCTCTTTCTAGGGACATAGTGAGAGAAGCACTGGATGATGGCAATAAAGGGGTCAGGGCAGGAACCAGTGACATCATCATCACACCTGCAGTGGTTCTCCTGGCATCTAGGAGCCCCTGCCTGTGTTCAAGGCCAGGGATCCCACATGCCAAGAAGGACTGTGCTGCAGGGCAGTGAGCAAGCTGCCCTTCCTCGCTACTCAGGAGGAGATGGTTTGCTAAGGAACCCTGCCCCTGACAGTAACACATCCTTAGTCCTCAGGCCCATCAAGCAGATAGGAGCTCAGAGCTGTGAGGCCATGGGAACGGGACGCAGGCTCCTGGGTGCCATTAGCACACACAGCCATGAGCTGAGCAGGAGGCCCATGGTGCCACAGGACCTGGGAGGCAGGCTCTTCAAAACAGGACTGGTCCTCTGTCCACACTTCACTAGAAGAGAGCATAGGACCTCACAAAAGATAACAGGGTGGTAATGAATGCAATGAGGAACAGAGAGGCCACAGACTGAGATAGCCCTTTCCCTGGGGGACACTGACAGCCTCAGGATAGGGACATAACAGAGCACATGGTAAAGAGAACCTACTCCTTAAGGATGCAACACAATGGCACCACAACCTCTAGCTGGCTCTCCAGACCCCTACAAAGCCTCACACTGACCCCATCACCTGCTGGCTAAAGCTGCCTGGGATGCCTTGGATGCCCAAAACCATCATGAGAATTAAAGTAGACTCTATGTACAAACTACTGATCTCCAGCCATGCCTTCCCTGCACACTCCACCCCAACCCTCGTGGCCCCCAGGGCTGACTGCCCTCCACCAGACTCACCTCCATCTCCGAGCTGTGGGCATGCATCTTCTGCACCATGTCCTCGGCTTCCCGCATGCGGCGTGTCAGCTGGGGCGAGTACTCAGCCTGGGTCAGCTCGCTGTCATAGGACCCTAGGATGGCGCGCATGCCGTCTCGCTCCTGTGGGCAGAGGGCAACTGGTCAGAGTGGAGAGGAGACACTGGGGAGGGCTGGGAGGAGTATGGAGATAGGAGTCTGGTGGAGACAGGAGGGGATTCTCAACCTGCTCAGGTCTTGGGTTCCCACATACCTGCCAATGGTGCCCTCCTCCAAACAGCCCACCTGAGAGGCCTAGGTGCTTTCCCAAGAGCCTGAACCTAGTCTTGGTGCCAGGCTGGCTATCCCCTCGCTGCTGCGCCTCTGACCAGTAAGATTCTGAGCAAGGACACAAACAGGAGCCTGATGAATGAGGACCCAGTAGAGCAGAGATGTCATCCCACTGGGGTGAGAAACCTACTACCCCTAAAAGCCAGCTCCAACCGAAACTGCTGCAGTCTCAGCAAGTACCTTGTCCACCCACAGCGCTCATGGGTGAGGCCACTAGCCATGCCCAGCTCTGCACCTCCTCTTGGGCCTAAGTGGGTATTTTGTGAAGCCAAGGTCCATTTTCTTGAGATGACAGAAAACCCACAGAGTCAGGCGTAACTCAGAGCCAGAACAGAAGTCACTACCCATCTGGGCCCTGCTAGAACTACAGAAGCTGACTGTGTGAGCCAGGAAGCCAGGGACGAGGGACTGGGGAAGAGCCCTTCCTTGAATGCTGGATTATTTGTCATGTGAGCCCAAAGGAGCAAGTCCTCTGTCAGGGGGAAGGGAGGATGCCCCAGGTGGGAGCTGAGCTGTTCTGCAGGTTGTGTGAGGGGTCTCCCCTGACTGCTTGTTGAGTTCTCCCCTCCCCTGGTGGGGGTTCTCAGATGTGGACCTAACAGCTCAGAGCCACTGGGTTCCTCTGGCCCCAAATGCCACATCTAGGTTCAGGAGGCCCAGCCCCAGGAGATCTAGGCCATGCTGGAACCTACAGGAACCCATGTTCAGTGGGCATCAGCACAGCTCTTCCATCCCGTGCCTGCACACATCCCCCAGCAACCTGGCAGGAGGTGGGTGTGGACAGATGGTGCAGGTCTGGGTAGCCGACCCAGCACTTCTCACTGACATTTTGGCGTGCCCGCACCTGGCTCTGAGCACACCAATTTGGGAGTCAGTGGTGAGGACGCTGGGGCTGGCTTCCATGGTCGGGGTTGAAACCCTACTCTGCTCTGCATCAGCTATCTAATCATCCGAGTCTCAGCTCCTTTCTTAGCAAGATGGCTGTAAGGACAGCTATGCAGTCAACACTGCCACAGCCTAAGTGTCTGGTGAGCCACCCTGTAAACAAGGTACCTATCAAGTGACAGATCTGTATTAACGCTGGTCCTCAGTTATGGGGTATGCTGCTCACTGGCATACCCTGTCTGGAAAATCAGACAGCCCTGCGTGAGTGCACCAGGCTTCCCCATCAAGTGAGCTGCAGGGTCTGCTGGTACCAGCACTGCCACAGTGGGCATGTTCCCAACCTTGATGGAGACCTACCTATTCGCTCAGCCCACCTTGGAGCAAGGTGTCCCCCAAGGCTGGAGCCCTTTCTGTACAACACTGTCTGCTCCTGCTCACTTGCAGAGGTCCAGCTGTGTTCCTGGGGAGAAGCCAATCCAACAGCTTGGCTACCTCAGTGCCCACACACTCTCTTGAGCTAATTGAGAGCCCAGGGCCTCAGGCTGCCAGGTCTGGCCTCTTCCCTCACAAGAAACTGAGACGTGTGGTTGTCATCAAGCACGGACTGTGTAATTAGTTGATGACAAAAAATTCAATAAGTGAGAAATTAAAGTTACAAATCCAACTGGAACTGGTCACATATCCAGGGAAAATTTGTTTCCACAGGAAGGTTTATGAAGTGTCATAATTTTATTGAAATCCTATATCTTCCCATTGACTTTTATCGTTTCGAGCTGGTTACCCAAGTTATCATTACCAGACTGTTGATGCCGCAAGAGGCCAGGGCGGGGGATTTCCTCCCATAAACAAGCTGTAATTGTCTCCTTTATTGACCAATAAATCTCCAAAATGCTGCCCTTCACTAGGGTTTTCTTCTGTTACATCTCCAGGCTAGCAATGGCTGGCAAGGAAGAAAAATACTATGCGGAAGTTTGTTGTTTGTATCCTTTCAAGGAACTGTTTTGCCATTAGTAGAGGAGCAGGCACTGGGCTGGTGTGATTTGGTAATGACTTTTTAATGACTGATTCCACTTGCAGTCAAGTTCGCTTTGTTTCAACTTGAGCAAATGCCGGCGATTAATCGCTGCACAAACCAGCACCCAGGCTGTGACGACAGAGCCTTAAAGACTTGCTCAGGAAGTACAAACTAAAACAGCACTTTCCACTGAGTGCATCTCCTGGGTACAGACAGTCCTGTTTGTGAGCAACAGAACTTGCCTGTCACATAATGGATGGCAACTGAGAGTCAGAGAGTTGAGAGTATACTGTCTCACCTACGAAGAAGCCAGCAGAAGGGCTGGGGATACAGCTCAGCGGCACAAGCAAGTTCAATTCCCAGTACCAAAAAAGAAAGAAAGAAAGAAACAAAGCAGCAGAAGACCTGGGGTCTCTATACCTCTGGACCCATCTGAGCTGCTGGCACCAGAGTCCAGGGCCTCCCAGGAAGGAAGCTGACATAGGCTGAGGGACAGGAACAGGGGAGAGAAAACAGCACATCTAACTCTGTATATAAAGTCACAAAGGACACACGAGACATTGGCCACCTGAGACTGCTGTGTCCTACCTGAAACTAACAAATCAATACCTGAACACATTCTGAAGACCACAAGTCTGTCACAGAAATGCAATGGGGGTGCAGTGGCTCCCTGCTCCAGACCCAAGGTCGACAGGCTCCTCACTTCCTCAAGGCTCTGGTCACACCTCATGAGCTCTGCTCACCTGCCTCTGCTGCAATGGAATTTTCAAGGTTCTGTGAACCCAGGGCTGCTCCTGGGGACCCAGGTCCCACTCTCAGAAATTAGTCCCAGGCCAGTTCCTGCAGGTCAAGTGCATGGATGCTCAGGGACATGAGCAGCCAGACACTGGACACTGCATGACAGGAACTTTGAACAGCAGTATCAGGGAAGGGTTTCTTAGTTACTTTCTCCTTGCTGCTGGGATATAACACCTGACACCCACAACTTAATGGAAGAAAGGCTTATTTAGCTCACAGTTTATAGAGGTTTCTATCCATAGTTAGCTGAGACCAATGCAGGGTAGCATGGTGAAGGTACATGGTACAGGAGAAACAGTCCATGGCAAGGTAGAAAGGAGGCAGTGAAGCACCCTTCTTCTTTCCTTTTTTATTCCTTTCAGGCTACAAACCTACTAGTTGGTGCCATCCACACCAGGGTGGTCTTCCCTCTTCAGTAGGCCCATCATCCATACCCAAAACTGTGCTAAAGCAATCAGCAGACTAACCCAGCATCACATACCCAATAATCCAGTCACTCCCCAAAGCCTCACCCATATGTACTCAGGAGGCTTTGGGGAGACATCTAGATATAAACTATGACAAAGAAGTTCCAGTAAATAGGAAGGACATGGAAACAAGAACACTTGTTTGCAGGATGTGGTTCTGTGGCATCTGCACAGCTGTATCCCAGAACTAACACTCAAGGAGCTTCCTCTGATTAACTCCAACTGCCCTGAGGCACCTGAACACCAGGGAGAGGTGCCTGACCCAGAGCCCAGGCTCCAGACATACCAGCGCACACAGCATAAGACCTGAACAACTACAGCAGGGTCTAGGTAGGGTTTGCCAAGGACTTCCAGGGTCGCCTCCACCTAGGCCATCTCCTACAACTCATGGGGAAGTAGACACAACTCCCCATGGGTAAATCCAGCTTTTAGGAGGAGTTACCTTACATGGGTATCCAGCTCTGCCTACAGGCATCAGAAGCGACAAGCCACACCCAAGAACATCAACACCATGGCCGCCCCACCCATCTGTGTGAGACAGTCTACCCTGAGTCTCTCATGTGGAACAGACCTCTTGTACTCCATGGACCTCACAGGCAAGGACTCCAGGCAGACTCTGACCTGTGTCTACAGTAAGTGTAGAACCTCCCTAGGAAGCAGCTGCAAATCCCTGGGGTAGCTGAGATTTGCTATGCAACTGTCCCTTGTACAGAGGAAAGGCAGTAAGTGTAGTGCCTGACAGGGTAGACAACTGAAAAGTGGGCAGAACAGCCACAATACACAGTGGAAGATCTGGTGATAAACAAACCACTACAGTAACAACAGTGCATACTCAGAAGTTAGGCCTGACGGCAGGGAGAAGGAACACCCACAAAAGTCCAGCACTGAGAATCTGTGAGCACAGGCCTACACTCATAAGATCCAGGAGCTGGAACACCCCAGGCAGAGACACAGACAGCATCTATACAGCATCTATATTTATCTAGACCAGTTACACATGCACACAAAAGCAAGTGCCAACTATAGTCCCTGCTGTGGAGCCAGAAATACAATCTGTGTGCAGATAAACCCCAAAGATAAGTTGTAGGAAAGTAAGTTCATCATTTAAATTCACAGAATGCAAATGAAAGTGGACTGGCAATGCAAAATAAGAGTAACACCAACAGTACATAAGTCTGCATAAATACTTATAATAATAAAGGAATTTAAATTATTAGTAAGTAACAAGATATAAGAAATAACAAGTAAATTAAAAGAGCTACAAAAACAAAACTAAAAAATGAACAAAGTAAAAATAGAACAACTATAAACTTCACTATAATAAGTAAGTCAGCAGTTTAGAAGTGGCTAAAGAGAGATTCAGCAAACTGAAAGCTAAATCTAAAGAATATGCCAAAGAAAAGCAAAGGGCAAAGACGGAAAACACACAGGAGCTGAGGGACACACAGGGATAACAAGGAAGCCATCAAGGGCTCTAATTAAAGTCACAGAAGGAACTGAGGCAGAGAGGTAATCATCAAGGAATCAAGTGTTGAGGATATTCTGAAATTTATAAAATACCCAACTTCAAATTTAGAAGCCACTGCTTATTCCAAGCTGGAGTTGGGGGGTCAGCACACCTAGAGGGGTCAGAGGTCATCAGACACTAGGGTCCCAGGGCTCACAGGGAAGACGTGACAGCTTTTAGGTCAGCCGTCTTAGCAGAAGTCCAGGATGGGTGGTGGGAGCGGTAGCTCCAAATGCAGGGAGGAAGTGAAAGTGAAAGTCACTTACACCAATGTGCCCTCACTGGACAACACTACACAGAGTATGCTTTAGAGTAAGAGAATAGAGAAGGGTCTAAGAAGTCAGGAGGAGTAAACAGCAAAGTAGCTAGCACACATGCCCTGATCTAAATGATCATCCGTGTCACAAGCCCACAGCTGCCCAGCCCATGGAGCCTAAAACCAGATGGAGCTGAGCCAGGCACTGTGGCACATGCCTATAATTCCAGTACTCTGGGAGGCTGAGGCAGGAGGACTGCAAATTCAAGCCCAGCCTGAGCACTTTAGCCAGACCCTATCTCAAAATAAAAAAGGACAGGAGATGTACCTCAGTGCGTAAGCCCTGGGTTCAATCTCCAGTACTGCTCCAGACAGAACTAAACAATTACTAAGCAAGCTATAGGAAATACTAAAATACTCAGGTACCTACAAGATACAGAAAGGAAGTCAGAGCATGCAAGGACATGGATGATTTTTAAAGGAGGTACATACACACATTCAGACACCAGCACGTCCTGTGTTAATGTAGCTACACACAGCCACCTCCAGGAAGGTGAACTACGAGCGGCACAGAGAATATGAAGCAGCTGTCCATCTTAGTTTATCTGCTGTTCACAGCCTTCCAGTCTTGTAATATTACGTCATCCACTGGAAACTTTCAAATTTAAGACAGAACTCAGGAAAAATAATAGCACTAAACTGTTTACTTTATAAAAGCATTTCAGGGCAGTATGGAGTCTTGAATTGCTCCACAACACACAGAAATCTCAAAAAGAAGGGAAACAAATGGGGGGAGGGCACAAGAGAAAAACCCAAAAGGCAAGAAAACAGAGAATGTAACATAAAAATGAAAGGCACAAACTACGAAATAGAAGGTAGAAGTTAAAATAAATCTGATGAATAAACAGTGCAAACAGACTAAACATTCCAATTAAAAGACAAAGAGGTTCATACTGTATAAGAAAAATGACTGTCAGCTACAGAGTATTTATAGGGGAAAAAACCCAGAGGATTCAGAAAAAAGTATGTGAAAAAACTGTAACCAAAGACAGAGGTAGCTACATCAATATCTGACAAAACACACCTTAAGGCAAAAAGCCTCACTGGACAAAGAGGCTCATCACATCATAAGCACAAGTTGGTGCCCCAGGACTGTGTGGGTTTTAAGCTTATGACCACACAATGCCAGCCTCAAAACATAAACCCTGATGAAACACCAGGATGTCAATGTGTTACTAACAGTCACTGACAGAATGGGCAGATACACAGCAGTAAGAAGTGGAAACTCTCAACAGCACTGTTTAAAATTCTGACTAAAAGATATTTTCAGAACATTGCCCCAAACCGCTCAGTGTGACACAGTGTTTCAAAGCACAAAGAATATTTAGAAAAATTGAGCAAATGGTGTGACACAAAACATGTCATAACAAATTTCCAAAGATATACTCACAATTAATTTCTAAAATAAAAAATCATCATGTTCAAAATCAATTCTTAAAAGATTACTAAGAAAATTCAATGCATTTGTGAATTTAAAAACATACTTCAAGTTGGTTGTGGTGGTGCGCGCCTATAACTGCAGCACTCGGGAGGCTGAGGCAGGAGGACTGTTGTGAGTTTTAGGCCAGCCAGGGCTACAAAGTGAATTCAAGGGGCTGGGGATATAGCTCAGTGGCATAAATGCCTGCCTGGCAAGCATAAGGTCCTGAGTTTGATCTCTGGTATCACACACAAAAAAGTGAGTTCAAGGTCAGCCTGAACTGCATAGTGAAAGCCTGTCTCAAAAAATGCAAGACAAAAAAAAAAAAAAAAAAAAATGCAAGACAAAAACAAAAACAAAAAAACCGTATTTCAGACTAACAATCGGTTAAATAAAACACTCAGGAAATGTGATATGTAGAACTGAATGATAATGAAAGTATACACTGAAACTAGTGTGATCTTTATGGAAATACTCTGGCCTTTTCTGCATTTTATACTTAACAAATATGTAAAGTTTTTTTTAATAAGGTATGATCAGGCTCAATGCCCCTGCACTGCATACACGCCACATACAATATGCATACTCTCTGCAGGTTACACACATGCATACTTGCCATGCATAGGCTATGTACATGCTCTCTGCAGGCTACATACACATATATATCATGTACATGTTATCCACATGCTACGCACATGCTCTGCAATCTGTGCACACACATACATTACTCACACACCATGGAACCCCTACCTACATGTGCTCCTCTGCACGTGCACTCTCCCTTGCACACATAAATACACAGCCACAAACAACCATGAGGATGCAAGATAAAGAACCTAGAAGGAAATTTACTAATTTGATGTTTAATTAGAAAAACTTGGAGCGGCAACCTCCTCCCTCTCTATCTCGTCTCCCTCCAACTGCGCCATGTCAGATCTGCGATCCCCTCCTCCAGAGGAGGTTCTGCTTAGACTTTCCGAGAGTTTCACTTCCTATCTCAGATCCCTCCCAAGCACACCCCTGGCCCACGCCCTCGTTTCGGCATTCGTAGCTTCAGCTTCGGAGACCCATTGCCCAGCTGCAAGGGGTGGGGAACGGTAATGCTGGAGCCACATGGTCTGGACCCGCCCCCACCCATAGCACGACGACAGGGTGGAGCCGGGCGGCCCGCTGTGAGCATATGTGCTTTCCCACCTCCAACCATGGCAGTTTGTATACACCCCTGTATGTTATAGTA
>PVLD010032750.1:0-14334 GCA_004027595.1 Dinomys branickii
TGTCTGACTAAATTTGCATGTCTGTATATGGGTCCATACATCTACAATTCGAAGATATCAATGGATAAAGCAACAACTACTGTTGAGACCATATCACCTTGTCTATAGATTAGTTGTGATTGTACTATTTTCTATAATAATGGGTGTCTGTTTGTCAATATGTTTTTGTACTTTTATGTTTCTAAAATAAAAAAAAAAATAAATTAGCAATTGGAAAATATAGAAGACTTACTTCTTTACCCAAAGCAGTGCATACATTAAGTCTGATTCTGAATGTGCTATTCCCTTGGCTATGTTTGATCAAGTTTATCATATATTTGTGTCACATTTTACTTGTATATTCATCTGCAAAAGTTCCCATACCCTTCTGAAGCCAGATGGGGCATAAATCTTAACTAAATAAGTACCAAATATGATACAAGATCACTTTTCAGGTTAGTTTATATCATAAAGGTGAATCCTATAAGCATATAAATATATGTGAATTTTGAATTAAAATACCATCTGCTTTTATAGCAAAAAAATCACATTAATTTTATATCACAACACATTATCCAGTGGAAATTAAATTCTGTGAGATAAATAATGAACATATCTAAATATGTGGAAGTCAAATTATCTTTTTGCTTCTGCCAAATAAAAAATATTCTTTTTGCAATCATGTGCACTTAACTGAGTTAGATTTTGGAAGTCTGGAACTGGCAGATTTCCCCAGAGTTGTATCAGATATCAGAATCAAGGGTTATTAACATTACAAAGAGCACCACTGTCCTACAGTGTCCCCTTTATCATTTTGAGCAGCTGCCTCAAGGCAAAGCATTTAACCTTGGGAAATGCGACAGAAATTCAGGGTAGTCAAAGCTTGCCGGTGGATTCCCTCAACTGGGATCTACTGTAAAGCTTTATTTAGCTGCAACCCAAGAAACAGATAAAACCTTTATCATTTGGTGTTTATCATTTCTATTCAGAATCCCCCAAATACCACTACTTTTACTTATAAGCAACAATATTCCATTTGCTGGTAGGACATTGTTTATCCCACTGAGGATGTCAGTACAAAGAAAGGTCTCTGAGAAAAGTGTGCTAAATATTTATCAACACAGGTGCACAGATTATTTCCTACCAGGCATCTTAGAGCAAGGTACTAAATTTGGCTTTATTCTTTTTTTGAAGAATGTTACTCTATATTCTGTTTTGGATGAAAAAAGCTGTTATTTGCGTGATTACTCAGTAAAGATTAGAGATCAATTAGAAATAGTGTGGGTGACTGAGAACGGACATGCTTAAGAATGACAGATGGCATTTACCATTGACATAGACCTTTGGAAGAGTAAATTTGGCAAGATTTCTCAAGAGGCATGAGTCTTTTTATAGCTTTGATTAAGTAATTTCAGTTCTGGGACTCTGTGTTAGGGAGATATGATTAATTGTGATGAGAAAGCTCTACTATTTTATGCCACAAGAAAACCGAGATACAAAAAGTTTTAGCAGTTTTTAAAAATGTCATAGTCAGGTTGATACAGGGGGAAATATAACTCCCAACCTGGCCAGATGTCAGATGTGCTGAGTTCATGTCCTCTGATATGAAAGAATTCCAAAGGACAAAAGAGGTTAAAAGTAGGAAAAGTTTATTCGAGAAGAATAGCTCCTGACAGACAGGAGGGGTCCCAGGAGTGGAATGCCACCAAGCCACTTGGTCAGGGGTAATTTACACAGCAAGGTCACAACATGGGTCAAACTACCATCACCTATAAGATTACAAGTATAGTCACTGAGCTAACATTGGTCCACTAAGAAAGCAGGTCATATAATGAGGGTACATGGAAAGAACAAAGGCATTTTGGGAAGGGAAAGGTCCAAAGGTTCTGGTCACCCATCTGGGTGACTGATGTCTGTCTGGGCTTTACTGGATCAGGTGGTGCCAATTATAGTACATTTCCAAGTTGCCTGATTATCCCTTAGGGGAAGCAGACAGGTCTGGTTCTTGCATTTTTATCTTAAGCCTGGTCTTCTTCAGATGCACTTCCAGCCACAACTCTGATGTCTTTATTTTCTTCTGCTGACTTCCTTGAGGCCCTATCCCTCTCTCTGTGTTAATTTCTATCTAACTTAGCTGCCTATAATAAAGTCTTTAAGCCCGGAAATCTAATATCAGTGTTTGAATGCATATTAACTCAATTTCAACACTTTGTGTAAAATTTTATGTTTAAATAATTTTACCATTCTATTTATGAAGATCTGAAAACTTAAAAATAATGGGGATGATTAAAATGATGAGTCATAAAATGGTATCTAGAAAATTTTTATGTCGACAGTTTTGAAAAAATAATCATAAATCTAAGTATAGGATAAAAAGACATTTATTCAAAGTACAAATAATAAAAAGATTAAAAGAAATGCTTTACCAAAATGGAAAAAAGTCTTGTATTTAGTTTGTCCATGTATATTAGTATATTTATTGTATTTCCTACTTGTCTCCAAAGAATGTATATTATTGTAGAAATAATACATACATTAAAATTTGACACTTAAAATCACTTGTCAAGGACATTGAAAGATGTCTTTAACCTTTTAAAGTTAAAAATTTCATACTTCCCTTCATTGGTCACTCCAAAGTTACAAAAAAGGGGAGAAAATATCAATGTTCTTCCATAATTTTAGTGGGTATAGCAATAATCATAAGACTTTCTGATACCAGGGTCAGTGTACTAATCTCTCTGGGAGGTTAGAGAAAAAGTAAACTTTGCCTCAAATTACAAATAGGTTTACATATAAAAATTTTCAGATTATGTACACGTTATGGCATCTTATGATATAATATTTCCCCAATAAGAAACTTAATTGCCCCTTTTTTTCTTTAATTCAAAATTGTTTCTTCCAATAGTATACCTCATTATTTTTGTCAGATTAGATCTTTTTTTTTTTTTGGTACCAGGAATCAAACTCATGACCTCAGCTTGCCAGGCAAGCACTTATGCTGCTGAACTATATCCCTGGTCCTGTCAAATTAAATCTTTAAAAATCTCAAATTCTTCTCTTTTCTCCCCTTCTCTGCCCTCCCTTCTCCCCTCCCCTCCCCTGCCCTCCTTTCCTTTCTTCTCTTCTTTTCTCATTTTCCTTTTTTAGCCTGTGCTCCAGCTTCTTACCCACTGTGCCATACTGCTTTTTCTTTCTTTTTAAAATAGTTCTGTCCAGTAGAACTCCCTGCAGTGGTGGAAATGTTCGATATTCATGCTGTCCATGACTGTAGTCACTGGCAACATGGACCTATTGAGCTCCTGCAAGGTGGCTAGTGAAACTGATAGATTGAGCTTTAAATTTCATTTAACTTTATTTAATATAAACAGAGGGATGTACAAGTGGTGGCCAGTATATTAGACAGTGCAGATTTAGTGCACGCTTGTAGATTAATATATTTCTAAGCAATTGCTGTATGTAGAGGAGAACTGGAACACACTGAAGCATTCATTTTCACATTCCACTGATTGTCTCCTTTTTCTTATATCATTTCTCCTGTCTGCATTTCCATCATTCCTCCCTCCTTCCTTTCAGATAGAGAGCTTTTATGCGTAGTCAACGGCTCACTAGTGTGGAGAAACCCTGATTATTTCCCTAAAAGAATGGAGGAGGGAGCTGAGCTTGGAGTAAGCTTCAGACATTCTCTTTTCAACTCTTCCTTCCAAGAGGAGGAATTCTACCCAAAGAGAAAACAATTAAATTTGACAAGAGTGAACTCTAGGGCATCCAACATTCATCAAACCAGCCAATGAATTCTCTTCTTTTGTGTAAGCCAGTTTAATATCGGCTCCTATCAACTAAAAAAGTTCTCAATTCATATGACTAGCATGAGGTCACTGAACCCTATATGTGAAAGAGCATGACTCTGTGATTATCTTCTTTTTCCCCAGAATTTCATCTGATATCATGCAGAGTGATGTAGTCTTTTACTGGATCCATTCACTTTGCACATTCATGGAAATCCTGTGATTCTCATGCTTTTGAGCAAAGAATTACATAGTAGAATCCCTGGCTCCTCTAAATGTTCTGCCCTCTGATCCCTCTTAAATACGCTGATAGTTGTGAGTTGTTTTTGGATCTTATTAAGTGTGTCATTGATATCTTCCTTTGGCTTGATGCCGCGTGAGGGGATACAAGGCTGTTGCAACCTAGCGGTTTCCATGCTGGGCACAGCTGTCAGCATTTCTTAACCTTCATTTCAGAGAAGCTGCTGCTATTGGCAGGAGATCAGAAGGCGAGCCCGGTTTCTCTTTAGCAAAAGAGAAATGGAAAGATAATCTTCCAGACCTTTCCTCTGCCCCAGCTGCCTTTGGGCAGCTCTTCCCTTTCACTGATGAAAACTCAGATGTTTTTCCCTATTTATTGCTGTTCACACGTCCCAGCTCACAGTGGGGAGATAGAATGGTCCCATTTTTATTACATTACTTGCTGTTTTAGCACAATACTGTGCTTGAAGTTATAGCAGAAAGGGATAGCTGTTACACAGAAGGCGTGGGCCCTGCCTGCTGGGAACAAACTCTCCGGATTCATCCCTGAGACTGTGCATCATCGTATTACTCTTTTTCTAAAAGGCAAACGGAAGTGGAAGGACTGTGCTGATCAGTTTTTCCGTTGACTAATGTTTGGCTCATTAACATAGTTGGGCATTGCAGTGAGAGGTCCAGGAGAAGCTGAATCAGCTTACTCAGAGTCAGAGCGGGGTATGGGCAGGGTACGAAAAGCCACAAGGGATGATGCTCTGTAAGATGGCAAGGGAGTAAATGCAAAAGTCCTACAAAGAAGTAAAAAATTTGGTGTATAAGCTCTAAAATTTATTAAAGACCAAAATAGTCATGGGATGCTTCTTGAATGTTCACCATAATTATTTAATATAAAAACAAACTATTTATTTAATATAAAATAAACTAATGTATCTTTGATAACTACTCAGAATTTAATATTATTGTGCGACTTACAATTATTTTTCCTCAAGTATTTTCCTTTTCCATGATCAAAGTCAAGACATATCTTGTCTTCTTTAGGTAGCAGCGCAGCACCACTAGAAGCAGTTCGGGAAAAGGTGATCTTGGATGATGTCTTCCCTTACTGAGATTATTGTTTTTAGAAGACAGGCTAGCTTTTTCTTTTTTCTTTTTCTAGATCCCAAACTACTTCGTCTTCCCTTCTTCCATCTCTCCCTGTTTGTAAGAGGAGATGTTGGTAACTTCCAGAATGTGTTTGATTTCAGACAAATATCCTGAGGGTTTGGAGTTGAATTAAAAAAGAGTTTCATAGCAAAGGGTCCCATTAACATTTGCACTATTTTAGGGGGAGACTGGACTGGCGATTGAACCCAGGGAGCATTGAGCTACAGCCCTAGCTTTTCTTTCTCTTTGCTTTCTTTCCTTTTTACTTCCTGACTGAGTCTAAATTGTTCACTTTGAACTTGTATCTCTCCTCTCCCAGTCTTCTTAATAGTTGGTATTCCAAGCGCGTGCCCCCAAGCCTGGTTTGTTTTCTTTTTTTTTAATTGAGATAAAATTTACTTCACATGAAATTTGCCTTTTTAATCTTTTTAAAGTACACAATTCACTGACTTTTAGTACATTTACAATGTCATGCAACTGTCACTACTACCTGGTTCCAGACTATTTCATCACACATAAAGAAATCCTATCACTATTATGCAGCAATTCCTCATTACTGTTTCTTCCCCAGCTACTGGGAAACACCAACTTGCTTTATGTTTCTATGGATTAGGCTATTACGGACATTTCCTATAAATGGGAACACAAAATGTGTGACCTTTTGTGCTTGACTTCTTCTGCTTAGCATGTTTTCAAAGTTCATCCATGCTGAAGTTCTATGTTTTTTGGAGGCTGAGTCAAGCTTTTCAGTGTAGGTTGAGGAACAACATTAGTTTAAAGGAATTAATTTCAATTAATCTTGGCTATATTAAAGAATTTTTCATATTTCTTTCACATAGGTCTTGTGTACATCCAAGAATATTTATCTATTAGATAGAGGGTGGTGTTACTCTTAAGCAATCTAAAAATACATTGTCCATAGACTGATGGGGAAATTAAGAGGTAAATATAAAAAACAGACCATCGAGAACAAAGGATAATTATAGTGGAAATTTAAATTAAACTAATTTATTATAGCCAAGGCTAAGACTAATTACAGCTTGAGCTTCTTGGAAGACAAGATGGAAAGGGAGTTAGTGGATACATAACTCTGCTTTATGATAAATCTGTTCATTCTGTTGCCTTACCTTAAACTCTAGTGGAGGTTAAGTATGTGGATCCTTATGTGAGAAATACAGAACAACTTAATGAAAAAATGTCTCCAAAAGCCATAAAATTTTTTTTATCTTACTTCTGCTGCCATAACTATAACTTGGCCTGATTCATCAGCTGGTTTTCTCATGCCCACATAAGCCTTTCCATAGGTCAAAGGGTTTTCATGCTTGACTGGCTAAGACACTATCCAAGCCCTAAACCTTATCCCAGGCTTTCTTGTGTGGATGCTTTCCACTTTCCAAGGTAGCATTTATCAAACTTATAATGAGCAATTTTGTTTCACTCAACCAAGTTTTATGTTTACGGTGGAGACAGGGACTGTGATACCTAGATCAGTAAAAGATGTGGACCTTGAGCATGAGAATGTGGTATTTAGTGAGGTAGAGGAGCACTTAAATGAACTACAGAAGGCTCATAATGTGGACATAGGATATAAGCAGCATTAAGAATCGTGGCGTGTGCTCCTTTTAGAAGGTAGTCTAGAATCAGTATGGCCAGGCAGCAGCCCTTCACATCTGCCAACTTGGGGAGCAAAAGTAAGAGGGAATGGCACACCAAGGGGTGCACTGGAGATAACTTTTGTGTTTCTTCATTTGACCTGTAATTGACTATTTTCTTCCTTTCTCCTTTTTTATTTGATGATTTCTTTTTCTTTTTTCTTTTTTCTTTTTTTTTTGCTTAGCAGTGTTTTCTGCTTTACATATTAAAATAACAACCAGAAAAAGACCAACTTATTGTTGCAGCTAGGGTTTTAGAGTACATGTAACTAAGATGCATTTGCAGCAAAGTTGTACTGTGTCACGGTGCTCTCCAAAACCAAGAGCAGCTTCCACCACCTTCATGTTAAGTAAGAAGTCATATATTTTGTTATCCCACTTTATCGCTATAAGGACTGTTCCAGTCTTAACACTTGCAAATGCTTAAATATTTTCTAACTACATTTTCTGACTGTAGCTCTTCATGACGTTGTGAATTTCATTTAACACCCCCAGACATCTCTAAGAAACTTACTTTTTATACATCATTGCAAAAAAGTTTAGAGATGATTTTACAAAATACAACTAATGCAAAAACAATTCCTAGGTTTATAAATAAATGACAAAATCAGAGCAAAGGAGAAAAGTGAGTGTAGGAAAAGTAGCAAGAACTAGAGCCAATAAAAAATGAACAAAGCACACTGTGAGTCAGAGCAGAGTGCCCTCTGCATCTGTACTGAGTAGCATCCTTTGAGGAATTCCAGGATCTCACCAATATTCAATACTCCTTGAATTATTTACAACTTTGTCTTTGCATTCATGAGATGGGTGGCTTTCTGCTGTGTCCTGTCCAGTAAAATTTGGTATGTACCATTAGCTCAGAAAATTTTTAGAAAATGTTTGTGTAAATTTCTTACACTCTGAGAATTAACATGAAAAGAACCGGTAATTGCAAACTTTTACCTGATCTAGAATTTGGGGATTTGTCAGGAAATGAAAGTGTCTTGGTTATTTTTCTCATTGCTGAGACAAGATACCAGATGCCTAAAGTTAAGGGAGAAAGGTTTATTTAGCTCACAGTTTGTAGAGGTTTCAGTCCATAATCAGCTGGCTCCAAGGCAGGGTGGCACATGGCAGAGGAGAATAGTTTATGGTGGGCAAACTGCAGCAAAGCAACAAGTGGAAGACAAGTCTATTTCTGTCCCTTATATTGTATCCAGTCTACTGGGATTAGGGCAGTGCCAGTCCAATCAGGGGACTGATTTAGTAATCACCCATTTTTGATCCTAGCATCCTCAATCCTAGCATTACACCATGAATCAATCACACTCTAGATTAAGGCACCTCTGAAAAAGCCACATCTACGACTACATGAGGCTTTAGGGGGACATCTAGACACAAGCCACAACATAAAGTGAATGAGAACTTCCTGGTTGGGGCCAGTTCAGAACCTGAGGTTTCAAAACTGTTTTATGGTCAAGATTGCAAAGCCAGACCCTGAGGCTTAAAATACCATGTTACAAAGGGGCACTGTGGGTAGGGATGGATCTAGGAGTGGGCTGAGGCTACCACGGTGGGAACACTCTCATACCAGTTAAGAACTCTACGGCCCTATATGCAGGGTCCTCTAGTTTTCTTGGTTCTCGGCAAAGTTACAGTTCTCTGCATTTGAAAATGTTTGTGACTTTATAGTGTGTATTTCAGAGTATGCGGTTTTTCTGGGGTCTCGTTTTACTAGTCTGTCTCAAATTTTCCTCATTTTTATTTTTTTAATGTTCTTTGAGCTTCAAAGGCTTTGAGCGCCTAGTAAGCTTCAAGTCAAGGGCTCTTAACTGGTGGAGAGTGAATGGAGCTTTCGCTACCTGCTGCTGCATCACAGTCAACCCAGACTTAGCTGTGGGAGGCGACAAGCATTTTAGTTTACTTCTTTTCTGGTGAAGTTGGTTTTTTTTTTGGCTTAGCAGAACAAAAGTGTATTCCGCCCATGTGTTTTTCTTACCATAAATTCCGATGTGAATTTTTTGGTGTTATGTAATCGCTTTAAGAAGTTAGTAGCACGTAACGATTACATTTATTGTGAGGAGTTAGTACGTACCTGTACATAACACATTTTAATTCTTTTTCTTGTCACCCCTTCTCCTCACCGTCCTTTTGCAAGAGATCTCATAGCTATCATACGTTCAGAAATGTAGTCAGGACACATGAGAATGGATAGTTCCTCCTTGGCCCATGGTCCCTGGCTGGGAAGAGTTGAATGGCTGGGATCATAGGGGTTATTTCATTCACATACCTGGGGCTTAGGCTGTGACAGCTGAGAGCTTGAGTTCAGCTGTGGAACCTCTATCCAGCTTGGGCTTTTCGAGGAGAACAAGCAACCTGAAAAGACTTATACAGGAGAGCCAGGAACAGTACTGCTGAACTATGTTCATGTCCGTGAAGTAGTCACAATTTCCCTCCCTTGCTGCGATTTGGATTTTGAGTGGTCCCCAAAGATCCCTGTGGCCCCCAAAGACCCCTGTATTAAAGGCTTAGTTCTAAGCACAGCACTTTTGAGAGGCAATAGGACCTTTAAGAGGTGGGGCCTACTGGCAAATCCTTAGGTCATTGGAGTAAGGCCTTAAAAGTGGACTGTGGAACGTTGGTTCTCTCCTTGCTTCCTTTCACTCCCTGGTTCACAATGTAAGTTTCCTCGGCTATGTGCTTCTGCATTATGCGCTGCCTTATCAAGCAATGGGGCCAATTGATCATCTACTGCAATCGCCTTAGGTGAGAGCTAAAATAACTCTTTTCTCTCTGTAAGTTAATTATGTCAGGTATTTTGTGATAGTGATAGAAAGCTAACACACACCCCTATCTTCCAGATTCAACGAAGGAGACAGAGAAACAATTTCTCAATGGGTTAAACGCCAAAGAATTTGTGCCATAATTTTTGAACTGCCATAGGAAGGGAACTGCATACTTAAGGTTAATGCCTTGGTCTGTGAAAAGGATGCTGCTTACAGTGTTACTAGAATTACTAAAAGTAATTTGTTGGGGGGGTTACAACTTCATCTGTAAAGAACTAGATGGGAAACATTTTCGGTTTAGTGGGCCACGCAGTTCTGCAGTACCTACTCAATTCTGTTGTTCACAACTCCAGTCATAGAAATGCACACATAAACGAATGAGTATGGCTGGTTCCAATATCTTTATTTACGGACTCTGAAATTTTCAGTTGCATATAATGTTCAAGTGTCATGAAATGCCATTCTCCTCTTGATCTTTTTAAACCCTTTTAAAGTGTAAAAAAAAACCTTACCCTTTGGGTTGTAGGAAAGCAGGTACCAAATTTGCCCCTCAGGCCACATCTTGCTGATCTAAGCAGATAACCTTTCAGAGTGTGAAATGTGTTAGATGATGAATTATTATCCCACAGATGGTTATTACACCCATATATTCACAGAGTCACATCAGAGAGGCTGCTGACTTTTCTGATTGATTCAGATTTCCCAGGAGAATATACAATACACAATTCAATGTATAGATAGATTAAAACACAGTTATAGATAGTTTCAAGCTAATACAAATATTTTGCAAAGTCACGCACTAGTGGAAGTCACACAGACACTATTATTATAAGTTGAACTTTCACTGTCTGCTTGAACTTTGTGAGTCACTGACCTTCAGTGGCAACTAGGGCCTGATCCCAACATATTGGGAAAATATCTCAACATGACTCACTCTGAGTTGCTCTTCCTCTACATTTGTTACTAAGATGATCACCGTGTTTTATTTTCCTGTTGCTAGTCTATCACTTTTTTCTCTGAAATCATTTTCAACCACATTTTACTATGCAGAGTACTTAGAATAGAGGCTGACATAATTTAGACTTTCAATACATTGTTTATTAATTGAATACACTAGCACCCAGAGAAGTAGTTAGAACTTGATCTCTGGAATCTGAAGTCTTTCGGTCCCATACTTAGCTCAGCTTCTTCCCAGGTATGTGACCTTGGGTGAGTTTTTTAACTTTCCTGACTTTTAAGCTCCTAATCTGTAAACTCAGGATAAAACCAATGTGTCCTGTAAGGTTATCCTAGCATTCAGTAAGGTTATGTATGTAAGTTTCTGAGTAGCAATAAATGGTTAATAAGTACTTGCTACAACCACAAATATTACTACAACTCTCTTTGGAAATTCCTGGGCTATGTGCTTATTCTAGTGGGTAGTTAGAGCTACTTCAGTGGTATGATTAAATGCTGTTAGTCTAATTTGTTTGGTCAGCAGCAGAATTTAATATTCATCTTTAGCTAAATCTTTATAATTTTCTGGAATAACAGAGAATTTCAGCAGAGTCTATCTTGTTATTATGAAAATAAAATAAACAAATGAAATTATATACTTACTGAATGATTATGTGCCAAGCCCCTGTTACGTGGGAGGCACTATTTACTCTCTGAGCGTTGTCTTCTGGAGAACTTCAAAATCGTAAGTTGCTGGGCTGCACTCCCAGGCTTCCTGGTGTTGTAGCTCTGGGGGGTGGGCAGGCTAGAGTTTGCATTTTGTTTAGGTTCCCATGTGATGCTGCTGCTGGCTCCAGGTTATTTCTTGGAACCACTAGTTTAGGTCACCCCTTCTGTTCTTCCTCTTCTAAGAATTCACTGTTTCATGCATAACACTTCTCATTCATGGAACTAGAGCCTGTCCTAGCTATAGCGTCCACACCAGTGAATAAAACAGACAAAAATTCCTACCCTGTTTGAATCTTCCATCCCAATACTTATGGGAAAGACTTAAGATGAAGCAGGGATCTCCTAAATTACTGCATTTAATCCTTTAAAAGACCCTATGAGGGATATAATATTATTTCTCATTTTACAAATAGGAAAGCTGAAGCCAAAGCCTAAATAATGTGTCCATGGTCCTATTGTGATGTGTAACACAGTGGAGAATTTTAGCTCAGGTGGTTTAGTTCCAGAGCCATGCATTTTATGCTAACATTCTACATACTTTTTTTTTGGTGGTGGTACCAGGGATCGAACTCAGAACCTTGTTCTTGGCAGGCAGGCATTTACTCCACTGAGCTATATCCCCAGCCTCTACATACATTGTTAGAAAGTAGCAAGTGTCTTAACCCATCCAGGTTGCTATAACAAAATTCCATAAACCTGGTGGCTAAAAGCAGAAATATATTTCACACACTTTTGGAGGCTGGAAAGTCTGAGGGACTTTGAGCAGCTATTTTGTGCCTCAAGAGGGTCTGCTCACTCCTTTATGGGCTGCCATCTTCTCCCTACACCCTCATATGGCAGGAGGCAAGGAACCCATCCATGGTCTCTTTTATAAGGGAATGAATATCATTTATGAGTGTTCTTCTCTCATGATTTAGTCACCTACTGTGTTGGTATGGGGTTATTATGCAAGGTAAAACAATGTATAATACGGGACACATATTTTATATGATTATTTATAAATCACCCAAAGAACAATATACAAAAGAGTGCAGGAAATCTGTCGACACACTAAGACCAAGGAATCCAACTGAGGGCCAGCTCCCCGCAACAATGTCCTATATGAGTCCAGCTGAATACCTAGGGCTCATAATAATGCCCCCCCATAAATGCAACTGGAGGCCCAGAACCCATGACAATATCTCATGCAGACCTGTTTCATGCATCTGTGCTGGGAAGGCCCAAAGGTCAGTGGTGGAATCTAGGAAGTCTGGGCTAGCAGGATGATCTGTGCTAGCAGGCTGAGGGATCTGCACTGGAGCTGGGAAGCGATGCTCAGAAGAACCAGAGCTCCTCCAAAAGGTACCACAGCCATCCTCAGCAACAGTGAGGTCCCAAGCTCCTCTGATGATCAAGATGGCTGAGTTCCCATCAGGGAAGCCAACACAGCAAGCTTCTCTAGGAGACCAGCAGCACACCATCTTCCCCTCCAGAGCCAGGAAGCAATGCTCAAAGTGAGGACCAGAGTTCCCCCAAAGTGAACCGAAGCCATTCTCAGTGCTAACGAGTCTCTGAGCTCCTAGGAGGATGAAAACAGCCAAGTTCATCAGGAAAGCCAGCACGATGAGCTCTTCCAAAACAGCCAACATCTTCCACCAGCTCCAACAGCCTTTCTCTACTCCCAACAGCCTCCTTTGCCTTCTCCGGTTCTGCCTCTTATACTGCTGGCAACAATTCTCAGGTGGGCCTCCCATACCCAGCACCATGCTTACTCAGTTCAGCAGGGGTTATAAATTGACCATCAGTGGTCAATCCACCACACCTACCAAATGCCTTATGTCCTAATACTATCATGTTGGCCATAAAGGTTTCAAGATATGACTCTTAGGGGGACATTTAGAGCTATGAGATTTGCTGAAGTTTAAAAAGGACAAATTTTGCTTAACTGATGTGAATGATCATTAAGTGGATACCAAAGACTAAATTAAAATAATGAGAAAGAAAGAATGATTATACCCAAGTTTAAAAAATGTTTAAAGTTGTAAACATCTAGGCCCTTTCTTCAATGCCTCTAAAGATGGTTAAAATAAAGTTTCAATAATGTTATTTCTCAAAGGGTAGAAACCCTTTTTGGGAAGCACTGTGAGGGAGTAGAGGGGGCATTAAAGCGCCTACTCAAGACATCCCTCTGCACCTGGGAGGGTCTTCAGTACACAATTGTCTTTCCAAGTCTCAGTTCTGCTGCTCAAGATTCATCTGTCCTGTGATGAGCAAAAGCCCGAAACTTCACTGCATTTAGCCTGCCCTGCTATTGAACCTACCTTGGGGTCTCCATTTTTAGCTTGCGTTTCTATACAAACCTATTCATTATCAAAGTATATCATAAGTAATTGCAGAACAATGTCTGGGGCGGAGCAGGTATCCAATGAAAGTATAACTTTTAAATTGTAGGTAAAAATAATGCTAGACTCGGAGCCGGCAGTCCACTGGGGGCGAACCTGGGGACTCAACCCGGCCCAGAGATGAGGCAGAGCCTGGAGATACACTTGGGCTGGCACCATGCACTCGACCAGGCCCCAGAAGGGCCTAGCCTGGGCAGATCCCAGAGGTCTGTTTTGGAGACCCTGAGCATTAGACTGGACCTCCGGATGCCATATATCAGGTCGAAGCCTAGTGGTTTGCTGGGTAACCTCGCTCAATTGACTGGACCCTCGATGGCCTTGAGGGCTTGTCAGTGGGGGCTTGACCATAATGAACCTGGCTCCCTGCCTATCTACTGTCTTTGAGCATAGGTGCTTTTCCACCTCCTGCCATAGCAATTTGTATACACCCATATATGTTATAGCATAATTTGAAGCAGCTATGTCTCTTCCCAAGGTGAGTGTCTGAGGGTATAAATAAAGCCAAAAGTACAGTTATTATCACAGGGAAGATGACTGATTGGGTGGTAGAACAACAGAGATGAGGGTGGAGAAAATTGATTAATCAAATGAGCCATCATCTGTATAACTAACAAACGTGAGGATAACATTATGTAATACAGCATCCAGAGCTAATTCCCTACTACGTTCTCTATAATTTTGTATTTCCTTTATTGTTTTTGTGTTAACAGATGCAAAGATAACTTTA
>PVLD010032751.1:0-14331 GCA_004027595.1 Dinomys branickii
CACTTATGAGTATGGACTCCAGTTTTGACCACTTGCCTACAAAGTCCCCAAAACTGTCTTTCTTTATAGCTGAATAATATTCCATTATATAAAAATGCCACAATTTTTTAATCCAGTCTTCTGTGGATGGACACTTGGGTTGCTTCCACATTTTAGCTATTACAAATTGCGCTGCTATAAACATGGGTGCACATATATCGGAGTGATATGATGTTTTCAGATCTTCTGGGAAAATACCCAGAAGAGGAATGAAGCTTTACTTTTTGAGCCCTTGGATTTTTCAGTCCTTTGCCCACAAGGTTCTGTAGAGGTTCAGCGCCCCCTAGCGAAATAAGCCATAGCTTTGCCAGTTGCAAATGAATCCATTAATTTAAACCACTGCCTGAACTTTTTTCTTTTCTAGGTGAGCTGGACAATTATATGTCTATCAACAAGGTTTCTGTTTGGCTAATAAGAAACTTTTGGTTGAGTGTGGTGGCATACACTTGTCATCACAAGGACGGTTGGGAGGCTGGGGCAGGAGGATCACTTGAGTTCAATAGTTGGAGACCAGGCTGGGCAACAGCAAAATATCACCTTAAAAAAAAAAAAAGCAAAACTATTCATGGCTCCAAGTAACCATTCATTATTTTTTTTTACTTGCATAACAAGAGAAAATTTTAATTCATCAGATTAGAAGCATAGGGGCTGGGGATATAGCTCAGTAGAATAAGCGCCTGGTTGGCAAGCGCAAGGTCCTGATCCCAAGTACCATAAGAAAAATAATTAGAAGCATAATAACAGCCGGGCATGGTAGCGCACAACTGTAATCTCAGCACTCAGGAGGCTGAGGCAGGAGGATCACTGCGAGTTCAAGATCCGCCAGGCCACAAAGTGAGCTCAAGGCCAGCCTGAACTGCATAGTGAGACCCTGTCTCAAAAAGACAAAAAGAGTAGAACCATAATAACAATAATATTAATAATAGAGTACAAATTGGGTGCGGTGGTGCACACCTGTAATCCCAGCATTCGGGAGGCTGAGGCAGAAGGATTACTGCGAGTTTGAGACCAGCCTGGCCTACAAAGTGAGCTCAAGGCCAGCCTGAACTGTACAGGGAGACCCTGTTTCAAAAACACAAAAAGAAAAAAAAAAAGTCCATTTTTTTTCTTTGCATTGCTGGGGATTGAACCCAGCCAGTACAACTTACTATTTTTATATCCAAATTTTTGTTTTGTCTTTTTGAGACAGGGTCTTGAGCTCACTTTGTAGCCCAGGCTGGTCTCAAACTCGCAATGATCCTCCTGCCTCAGCCTCCCAAGTGCTGGGATTACAGGCATACACCCGCATGCCCGGTCTTGGTCTGTAACTGTTTAGCACACACCACCTTATATCTTTTCTCTTTAAATCTGTTTCTGTGCCCGTGATTAGTTGTTTAATTTCTTGAAAACAGGGATTCTCAGATTTTACGGAGTATTTTTTGTTTGTTTTGATTTTTTTTTTTTGAGGCAGGGTCTCGCTATGCAGTTCAGGCTAGCCTTGAGCTCACTTTGGAGCCCAGGCTGGCCTCAAACTTAAAATGATCCTCCTGCCTCAGCCTCCCAAGTGCTGGGATTACAGGCGTGCACCAGTATGCCTGGCAGATCGTTGTTTTTCTGCAGACCTGGTGATTGATAATCCTAGGACCTTCCCTCTGAGCTACATCCCAAGCCCTTTTTATTTTTTTATTTTGAGGCAGGGTCTCACTAAACCAGTAAAACTCCAAAGCTGGGCTGGAATTTGTGATCCTCCTGCCTCAGCCCTCCAGCATGCTGAGATCACAGGTGTATAATACCTCTGCACTTGGTTTTGAGAAAGGATCTTGCTATGTTGCCAAAACTGGCCTTAGGTTCTTGGGTTCAGGTGATTCTCCTGCTTCAGCCTCTTGAGTACATGGGACTATAGGCTCAAACCTCAAGAATCCTGATTTGTCTATTTTTATATTCAGTTCCTACTCTAATATTAAAAACTCTCAACAAAATACTAGTTTGTAGTGATTGTTAATAAGACTGTTAGCATTAAAATCATCATCATTATAAAAGATGTGTGGTACTCTTTAAACCTACTTTAGATTGTAATTGAATAATGAAACTGTTAAAATGGGAGAACATTTCCATCAAATTTCACCCTAGAATAAGTAGGTATGCTGGGCGTGGTGGCACATGCCTGTTATCCTAGCACTTGGGAGGCTGAGGCAGGAGGATATTTGTGAATTCGAGACCAGCCTGGGCTACAAAGTGAGCTCAAGGCCAGCCTAAGCTGCATAGTGAGACCCTGTCTCAAAAAGACAAAAACAAAAAAATACATAGGGATATCTGTATATAGATTTACCAGAATATACAGAGTAGTATCTGGGTGTTGCTCTGTTTTCATGTACTGTGACTCAGTTTGTTTTGATTTTGAGACAGGATCTTGCTTTATTTTTTTAAATTTTTATTTCTTTTATCTTTTTGACACAGGGTCTCACTGTGCAGTGCATGCTGGCCTCTAACTCCTTTGTATCCCAGGGTGGCCTCAAACTTGTGGCAATCCTCCTGCCTCAGCCTCCCCAGTGCTGGGATTACAGGGGTGCGACACCACGGCAGGCAGGTCAGTGGCAAATGTTACAGTGTACACTGAGACACCTGTGTTCACACCATCAGTTCTTTGAAACTATATTTGGATGTGCAAGCTATAAAAAGCTTCTGTACTGCGTGACCTTTCAGGCAGAAGTTAGATCAAATGCTCAAGTTGCTGCTGCCTGTTGCCGAGTGGAAAACAGCAGAAAGCCCTGAGTTTAAATATCTATTGGGTTTTTGTTTTGCTTCACTTTGTCTCCTTTTGTTTTGCTTTAAGAAGATGAACACAGAAACCACAACCCTGGTGTCCCTGACGGAGGCGATGAAAAGGTTGCTAAGGGCTCCGGGAGGGTGTGGGCATGGGTCCGCTCTTTAGGGAAGATGGGGCAAAGCAGAACAAATGGAAATGAGCTTGAAAGACAGCAGGCTAATCAGATCATGTCTTAAGGTCATTTAGCTCTTCAGATTAAAAAAAATAATAAATTCATATAAAGAGAAACCTGCTTCCCTGTGCTAGCATTTCATTCATATGCCTATACCAAATGCTAGCTTTGCAAAGATAAGCAGCACCAACACCTCAGGGAGACAGAATTGAGAGGCTTCCTGATTCCCTGTTGGCTTGTTGGTTAACCTTCAAGAAAAGCTCTTTCCTTTAGGGGAAAAAAATAAAGGTAAGACATGGCTTCTACCCTTGAGACGTGCACAGCTTGTAGGGCTGATAGAATTATTGAAAAACATAATTTGCAGGGGAGTGGAATTCAGATAGGGTCTTGCTTTATAGCTCAGGCTGGCTTCAAACTCTTGATCCTCCTGCCTCAGCCTCCCAAGGGCTGAGATTACAGGTCTGTGTCACCATACCCAGCTTAAAAAATATAATTTAATGCATGTGACCTTTTATTGATGATGTTCTTAAAGAACTAAAGAATGTGAAGGGAGGATAATCAATTCTGCCTTTGACACTAGAAAAAGGGCTCTTCATAGGGGACATTTAAGCTGGATCTTAAAAATGTGAGTGGTGTTTATGAGAAAATAGAAGATGGGCAGGAATTCTAGGCGGAGGGAACAGTACAGAAAGTCATGTATTGCTGACTAGGATGTGTAGGAAGACGGGCAGAAATGAAGGCCGGGCTAGGGATGAAAGGCTGTTTCCCCCAAGGGAGTTCCAGTTTGGTTAGGAAGATTTCACTGGGCAAGATTACCACAGGGTGGTAAAAAAAGGATATCACCAGGCACGGTGGTGCATGCCTGTAAACCTAGATCTCAGGAGGCTGAGGTAAGAGAATTGCCACAAATTTGAGGCCAGCCTAGACTACACAGTCAGTTCAAAGCCAGCCTGGACTAACAGCAAGAGCCTGTCTCAAAAGTCCCCAAACTAAACCAAAGTGAAGGACAATCATCCATCGTGTTGCAGGACTGTGACTGTACTTTAGAAGAACACGCGGCGTGCGCAGGATGGTTGGAGGCTGAAGCAAGGGCAGTTACACTACTGTGATAGGAGGCCTGGGCAGAAGATGACGAGGCGCCGGTTCAGTGGCGGGAGCAGGTTAGACAGAGGTTAACTGAGGGGGCTATGGGAGAAGGCAAGGAGCTCTGCAGGTAGGAAGGATTTCAAGAAAGCAGTAGAAGCCGGGCCGCACAAGCCTGTTACCCCTGCTGCTGGGGAGGCTGAGACAGAAAGATCAGGTGTTTAAGTCCAGCTGGGGCAATTTAGCAAGACTGTTTCAAATAAAACCTAAAAGAAGGGCTGGGAGTGTAAGTCACTGGGAGAGTGCTTCACACACACTCACATGCACACGCACACCCAAGTGCACACACAACAGTGGAATTTTTTTTTTTTTGAGATAGGGTTTCATTATGCAGTTCAGGCTGGCCTTCAACTCATTATGTAGCCCAGGCTGGCCTCAAACTCACAACAACCCTCCTGCCTCAGCCTCCAGAGTGCTGGGATTACAGGCATGTGCCACCACACCCAGCTACGAGTCTCAATCACTGTGAGCCTCAAATTCTGACTGTAAAATAGTAAAAACAACTGTTTCACTTCTTGTAGGGATTAAAGTAATGTTTGTAGAAAATACTTTTAGTAGTGGTACATGTAATTCCAGCACTTGGGAGGCTGAGGCAGGAGGATCGTGAGTTTGAGGCCAGCCTGAGGGACACAGCGAGATCCTGTTGCAAAAAAACAAAAGAAAGGGGCTGGGGAGATAGTGCAGGTCCTGAGTTCCACTCCCAGTACCAAAAAACAAAAGAAAGCAAAAAACCCCAAAAGTGAAAAAACCAGCCTCTTTAAAGTATAAAATATAAATACAAAGACAAGATATGGCCAGTAATTCAAGTTATCAGATAACGCAAAAGACCAACAATACAAGGAATGAAAGAACAAGGGCGAGGGCCAGAGCGAGCTAGCGAATGCGCGCAACATCTATTTACAATTTGAAATTTAAGTATTTAGGAACTGCAGGTGTAGTTGGTGGTGAGTGCAAGGCCCTCTGTTTGATCACCAGCACTGAAAAGAATAAAGAAACAAAACTCAAATTTGAGCTGGGCATGGTGGTGCAGACCTGTAATCCCAGCACTGGGGAGGCTGAGGCAGGAGAATCCCTGCAAGTTCGAGGCCAGCCTGGGCTACAAAGTGAGCTCAAGGACAGCCTGAACTGCATAGGGAAAAAAAGACACACACACACAAAAGACAACAAAACAAAACAAAAAACCCCAAACTTGTAGTGGTTGTAAATAATGTTATTAGAGTCTTGGGTTAAGGCATATATCTTAGTTTTGTTCTCTGAGGTAACTTTGATGATTCTGTCCTATAGAGTAGACCAAAAACTCCAAGCTTTAGAAGCACAGTTCAAAGATCTGGACATCACCAAGGATAATCTGACCCAGAAATTTGAAAACCATAGTAAGACTTTGGCAAGCCAAGCCTGGCAAGACGAGCTGTGGATGGCGGTTCTGGCACTCAAGTAAGTACTGAATGGGAAATCAGTGGAATTGTGTGGTTCTGTGAGAGCTTTCTGTGTTCATTCCAAAAGGGAGGTGAAACGGGATGGTGGCCCATCTCTGTAATCCCAGCACTCGGGAGGCTGAAGCAGGAGGATCGCTGGGAATGCAAGGCCAGGCCGGGCTACATTGAGAAAACATGTCTCAGAAAGCCAAAACAAATAACAAAACACCAGTTGGGTTTTCCAGTGGGTCTCTACCAAGTGAGTTGTCCTAGTGCAGCGCAGCTTATATTTCCACGGTTTCTCCCGTTTCTCATAGGTTCACGTCAATGGAACTGAATATTTTGCACAGCTACGTCATTGAAGTACTTATCTGCTTACACACGCGTGTGCTTGAGAAGCTGCCAGACCTGGCAAGAGGTCTGCCCACCTTCACCTCTGTCCTTCGATGCAAGGCCAAGAACCAACGCATCAGAGTGGCGTGGGAAGCCGTTCTGGAGGAGAGCGGGCTGCGGGAGGGAGACGTGGCAGCGCTCTGTGCCTTCTTCATCGCCCACAGCAGCGAGGCGGAGCACTACGCCGCCACGGCCAGACGCACGTACATTGGGGACGCCACGTTCATGATCACCAGCATGGTGAAGAACCAGGCCTTGCGCGAGGGTTTGCTGCGGGCTGTCCAGATCATTGACAAGGGGAAAGCAGCCAGGATGGCTGAAGCACGAACATCCTCCCTACAAGAGCTGCTACCCTCAGTGAGAAGTGAACCTGTCTAATCGCAGCACTGGGGAGGCTGAGGCAGGAGGATTGCTGTGAGTTGGAGGCCAGCCGTGGTTACATAGCAAGACCCTATCTCAACAAAAGAAACCAAACAAACAAAAACCTGTCATCCTATGACCCAGTGATTCAACATGTGGTAATTTATCTTGGATTTTGAAAAAAGAAAAAGAAAGACAAGAAAAAGACAGTTTATTTAAGTAGGCTTATTTTTATAGTAAAAGGTGAGGGAAGCATTAAATGAATTATAAATTGACTACATATTTTTTCTGTTCAACCATATAAAAGAATGAAGCCGGCGGGCATGGTGGCACATGCCTGTAATCCCAGCATCCTGGAGGCTGAGGCAGGAGGATCCTTGTGAGTTAGAGACCAGCCTGGGCTACAAAGTGAGCTCAAGGCCAGCCTGAACCGCATAGTGAGACCCTGTCTCAAAAAGACAAAAATAAAAAACAAAACACACACAACCCCCCCAAAACTCAGAACTGTAGTTGTAGCTCAGTGCCACAGCACATGCTTAGCCTATACAAAGTCTTAAAATCAATCCCAACACCATATACATACATATAATACCAAAAGAAAAAAAACCTTTAAATGTGGCCAGGAATATGGCTTAGCGGCACAAGCACCTGCCTGGCAAACACAAGGTCCTGAGTTCAATTCCCTGGTACCAAAACGAACAAACCAAAAAACATAAATGAAAAAAAACCTACATTACTATAGGTTACCATCTATATTCTTGGTAACCACCTTTGCAATTTAAAAAAACGTGCGCATGTGCGTGAACTGACCACGCATGTGCGTGAACTGACAGCATTCCTCCGCCTCTGGCTGCAGACTTTCACAGGCCTGGGACATAGAAGGAGGGGTATGTGCTCCCTCACTGAGTCAGTTCCGCTGCCACAACTTTCAAAGTTTCTGTGGGATCAGCCTTGTCTTGCTTTTCTTTTTGGAGACTAGGTCTCAAAATGTAGCCCAGGCTGGCCTTAAACGCTTGGCAATCCTCTTCCCTCAGCTTTCCGGGTGCTGGGATTACAGGCGTGTGCCACCATGCCCGCCTCAAAGATGTTTTCTAATGTTAAATGAGCTGTGGAACCATGTTCAACAGGTCAGACAAATAGTTATTTATGCTGAAACTCCAGGCCATCTGACCAAAACTATCCCCCCCAACCAAGAAAAAAAAAATCAGAAGAAAATCAGAGCCAAATCCCCAGTGAGGCCAGTTTTAACCACCAAAAGGAAAAAATCCCCTGTGCTTTAACCTTTACAAGGAAAAAAAACACAGGCACCCATCTGATTTTGGTTGTATCAGCTCAGCTCTCAACTTGATTCTAAAACTGCAAATAAAAGCTAATTAAGTTCTTTAAGTTTATTGTAATTTTGTCTTTTTTTGTTGTTGTTGAGACAGGATCTCCTTAAGTTGCTGAACTGCCAAGTTGCCCAGGTTGGTTGAATTTGAATTTGCAATGTTCTTGCTTCCTCCTGCCAGAGTGCTGTGATCACAGGCATGAACCACTATGCCCAGGTTCTTCTTTTGTTTGTTTGTTTGTTTTTGTCTCTGAGACACGGTCCCGCTATGCAGTTCAGGCTGGCCTTGAGCTCACTTGGTAGCAGAGGCTGGTCTCAAACTCGCAAAGATCCTCCTGACTCGGCCTCCCCACTGCTAGGATTACAGGAATGTGCCACCACACCCGGCTACATCACTTTTAATAGTTGGAAGTGTTATAAGAGGCTGAGTTAGATAGAAATATTACAGGCAGTGAGACAGCACAAGGCCCTCAGAGGAGCCAGTGTGGAAGACAAGACACATTGCAAATGGAGATGTACTTGCTGCGGGCCAGACTTCAAAAGATTAAATAAATGCACCTACACAGGCGTGGACATCATTGATATTCTAAGTTATTATTTTTAGTCTTTTTGAGACAGGGTCTGTGTAGTTCTGGCTGACCTGAGCTCACTCACCTTTCTGTTTACCCTTTTTTTTTTTCACAAAAAAGTTATTGTTCAGGCCTTTGTGTACAGAATATTCCCTTTTCTTTTCTTTTTTTTTTTTTTCCCGTCTTTTTGTGACCGGTTCTCACTGCAGTTCAAGCTGGCCTTGAGCTCACTTTGTAGCCCAGGCCGTTCTCGAACTCACAACGATCCTCCTGCCTCAGCCTTCCGAGTTCTGGGATTACAGGCTTTTTTTTTCTTTTTTGAGAAGGGGTCTCGCTGTAGTTCATACTGGCTCTGAATTAGGTAGCCCAGGTTGACCTTGAACTCGTAACGATCTTCCTGCTTCAGCCTCCCGAGTAATGAGATTACAGGCATGCGCCACTATGTCCGGCTGAAGAGTCCCTTTTCTGCTCAGAAACTCAAAGGCTAAGATCATGAATCTCGGGAAAAAGCTGGGCCCCACTCAGGATGAACACAGTGCAGCTGTGACAGTAAGGCGGGTCGGGGCTGGGGTGGGCAGGGAGGGCACACAGGCACCGGAAGTCCCGCCCAGCCATACGCAGGATGCTTCCGCCTTTGGGCGATTCTCTAGGCGGGAGTAGTTGGCGAGCAGTTCTGACGTAACTGACTTGGCAGCGAATAGGCTTGTAGGCTGACTGGAGCGGGGCGATGGGCGGCGGGCTGGGCGCGGAGCTCTGGGAGACTGCGGTGTGCGCGGGAAAGAGGGTAGTCTGCCGCTCACCGGTTGCCCCCTCTGCAACTGCAAAACGGAAGTTCCCGGGCTTCGCCGCAGCGGAGTGGAGCCCCTCAGCAGTGAGCAGGAGACCTGTTGGTGCCGCGCCCCTGACGCCCCGCCGCGGCCGCGTTCGCCCCCGCGAAGACGTTCACTAATTATTTGGCTTAAAAATAAAAATGGGCAGAAGCTCGGCTTGCCGGGTGTCACCGTCCATCTGACCCTTGCAGCGCCTTCGGCTTCCAGGGTGCGTGGAGCGCCTTGTGTCTGAGTCCCGAGACGCTGCTGAGTGCTGTTCTGGACCCAGAACTCTGCTTTCTCTGGAGTTCGCCGAAAAGACCGCTTCTCCCCTGCGTGCTGCAGATGCCGGGCTCATTAGCATATTAAGATGGCTGTGTCGCGAGACGCCGTCCCCGCGCTGTCCGAGTGCCAGTGCCCGATCTGCATGGAGATCCTGGTGGAGCCCGTGACCCTGCCCTGCCGCCACACGCTCTGCAACCCGTGCTTCCGCGCCACCGTCGAGAAGGCCAGCTTGTACTGCCCCTTCTGCCGCCGCCGGGTCTCCTCGTGGACGCGGTACCACACGCGGAGAAATTCCCTGGTCAACCAGGAGCTGTGGGACCTGATCCAGAAGCACTACCCGGCGGAGTGCAAGCGGAGAGCCTCCGGGCAGGAAGCGGAGCAGACCGGTAAGTGACCCGGTCCTTCGCGAGGGAGTCGCCACTGTTCCATTTTTAAAAAGGAAGGGGAAAAAAACCCGACTAGTAATTTTCTGCTTTGTTTTTGGAAGTTCTGTGAAACTTCTCCACCCGTACCGAAATCAAAGACAGGGTTTTGTCTATAGTGAACTTGTCCGAGCTGTGCGCATAGGGTGCAGCAGCAGCAGAAGAAGAAAACTGCTAATTGCTGTATTATTATTATTATTATTATTATTATTATTTTGTCTTTTTGAGGCAAGGTCTGCAGTGCAAATCAGGCTGGCCTCCAACTCACAATGATCCTCCTGGCTCAGCCTCGCCAGTGCTGGGATTACAGGCGTGCGCCACCACACCCAGCCCTGTATTCCCATTTCTTTTACTTTTAATTTTGTCTGACTTAGAAATCTATACATCTCCATTATATCTGTTTAATATTTTATTCTCTTAAGCATACAGCAAACCCAGAATAGCTCCCCCCTCCCCCCCGCCCCGTACTGGAGAGTGAACCGAGGGCCTTTGCACTAAGCTACATCCCAGCCCCCCCTTTTTCTTTTCGTGTTTCTGATTTCAAGACAGTCTCGCTAGTAGTGAAGGCCTGGCTCCAGCTTGGAGCTCCAGCTTCAGCCTCCCCGAGTGCTGGGGTTGCAGGTGTGCGTCACTGTCCTTGGCTCCAAGACAGCTTTCCATTACCAGTTCCTCCTAGTTCAGTCATTTTTAGTCAAGCCCTGCATCCTGTAGATAGATCTTGCCTCACATAACGCAAGCAGTAAGCTATTGAGTGCTTCTGGTCCAGGTTTGAACGTGGGCCTGTGCTCTGGTGCATCTGCCGTTTATTTATCTTACTATATGGTAAAAAAACATTTAACCATTCAATTTTCAACATTTTTAAACAATAGTTATAAAAAACAGCTTTATTGAAATACCAGTTCAGAGTTCCATTAATGAGTACTTAATATCAATTTAAAAATTGATGAAATACACATAAAATTTGTCATTTTAACTATGCGTGGGTGGGGGGCGGTGCTCTTAGGGCCTTCAGAGGTGCTAAGCAGGAGCTTCACAGTAGAGCCACATAGACCCCTGCCCGCTTGAACCGATTTGAAATACACAGATTAGTGGCATTAATTGCTTGTGTGGTGTTACCATCACCACTGTTTTTCTGAAACACCCTCCCAGATAAGCTAACCATTTAAGTCTGATTTATTTCGCTTGGTCAGTACTTCATTTGGAGGACTTTTTGTGGGTATAGTGTGTTACTTTGTTTTTTTTGGAGGCAGAGTCTTACTATGTAGCCAGCCTGGCCTCCAACTACGCCTGACTGGGTGTGTTACATTTTGTTTTTCCAGTCATCCTTTAATAGACATTTGGGGTTTTTCTCTCTTTGGGGTATTTGAATACTGCTGGTGTGAATAGTCACATACAAATATTGTTTGAATAGTTGTTATCACTTCTTTATATATAGTCATCTCTTGGTATCCAAGGGGAAGAACTGTGAGATAGTCCTCAGATACCAAAATCTCTAAATGCCTGACTTCTTTATATAAAATACTGTAATTCTTGCTTAAAAACCAGCAGGGGCCGGGAGAAGTGGAAATAGGTAGTGGTTAAGGAGACTGGACTTTCACATTTTTTTCTATTTTGTCTTTTTGAGACAGGGTCTCGCTATGCAGTTCATGCTGGCCTTGAGCTCACTTTGTAGCATAGGCTGGTGTCAAACTCACAATGATCCTCCTGCCTCAGACTCCTGAGTGCTGGGATTACAGGCATGTGCCACCACACCCAGCCCAGTTTTTGAACATCAAAACATAAAGATGGATGATGGTGACTGACACCTGGCAATGTACATGCATGTAAATTTAAAATTCTAGTTAAGATGGCTAATTTTATATATTGATGTTGGGTATCGTGGCACACCTGCAATGTCTGCGCTCAGGAGGCAAAGGCAGGAGGATTGCTGCAAGTTGGAGGCCAGCCTGGGTTACATAGAGATAACCCTGTCTCATAAGTAAATAAATGAATGACTGAATCAACAATTTTCAGGGACTATATCTGGTTGAGGTTTTTCTTTTTCATACCAGTAATTGAACTTGGGACCTCGTTCTTGCCAGACAGGCACTGTGCTGCTGAGCTATATCCCCGACCCCTATATCTGGCTGATTGTATAGATTTCCCTAGTTAGGAGTGGTTTCATTGAAGAATAAATCTGTGGATCTCTCCAGTCCTGGAAGTTGATCTTCCTCTTTTTTTTTTTTTTTAACGTGAATGTTCCTGATGCTTGACTTGGAGAAGTAAACGCAGAGCCAGTTCCCGATTGGTGGGTAGCGCATGGCTCCAGGCTGGCATGGTGGTACATGCCTGCAATCCCAGAATTTGGGAGGCTGAGGCAGGAGGATTGCCAGGAGTAAGATGCAAGATTTTTGTTTTCGTTTCTGTTTTGTATTATCTTACAAAAATTAATGGAAAAATGTGCAATTTTTGGTCATCCTGTACTTACATGGTTGAACTGGGCGGCGGTTAAACATGGCTGGGTGAGTGCCATACTGTGGAGCCATTGCCTCAACCTTTGGTCTTGCAGTGCAGAGTTTACATCTACAGAATGCACAAATGTTCGCGCACCTTGACTAAGACCTGTAGAAAACTCTTTGTCACACCCAGTCCTATCAAAGTACAAATGTGGCTCTGCCTCTTGCAGTTGGCCCTTCCCCAACCCACCAGGAGTCAACACTGGTTTTGGTTTTTTCCACCATGCATGAGTTTTGCCTGTTGGGTTTTTCCACTGTGGAATTTTGCCTGCTCTAGAATTTCATCTAAGTGGAATTCTGTTCCATTTCTGAGGTACCATCGCAAAGTGCCACCAGCTAGGTGACTTAAAATAACTGAGATGGACTTTCCCAGCTCTGGGGGCTGGAAGTTCAAAATCTTGGTGGGGAGCAGGGATGTGGTCCATTGAGGCCGTGGGACAGAAACTTCCTTGCTTTTCTTTTGGCTTGTGTGGAGCTTGGTAACCTGCAGTGTAGCTCCCAGCTGTCTAGCTCCAGGATCTGCCTCCGCAGACATCCCCCCATCAGTTGTCCCTGTCTGTGTGCTTACCTGGCCAGGTTCTCTGAATCTCCCTCCTGGATACCAGGCACACTAGACTGCTCCAGTGTGAACCTAACTGATTACATCTGTAATAAACCCTGTTTCCAGTGAGACCCTGTCTTGGTTGTGGGGGTCAGGACTCTTGACTTTTTTGAGACCCCTCCCAAGTGCTGGGATTACAGGCGTGCGCTACCACACCTGGCTAGGACTCACATTTTTAGGAGACATAATTTTTTTAATCATTTATTTTTGCTTTTCTTGGGTGTGGGGAGTGCAACTGAGGACCTTGTGCTTGTCGGGCATGCGCTTGTGCCGCTGAGCTCTATCCCTCACCCTATTTTTGCTTTTTGAGACATGGTCTCCCTCTGTAATTTATGCTGGTTTTATTTTATTTATTTATTTTTTGGTATTGGGAATTGAACTCAGAACCTTGCACTTGCCGGGCAGGCACTTGTGCCACAGAGCTATATCCCCGGCCTTATACTGGTTTTAAACCTGTTGCAAGTCTGGGGCAAGCCTGGGCTACAGAAAATAAATTCACTATGTAGTCCAGACTAACCTTGAACCCCCAGGGGTCCCCCTGCCTCTGGCTCCTGAGTTCTAGGATTAGGGGTTGGGCCACCACGCCCAGTTTGGACCACAGTTTAACCCACTACAGTAAGGGGGAGGGGGGGTGGTCTGTATTGTTATGTAGATGTTTGTTTTTCTCAGCCTGGGATTTGAGGTTCATTCTTGTGTTGATATTAGTTTCTTTCCTTTTTTAAAAAAGCATTTTGATCTGGGCGGGCTGGGGCACGCCTATAACCCCAGCACCAGCACCCGGGAGGCTGAATGAGGTAGGAGAATCTTTGCGAGTTCGAGACCAGCCTAGGTTACAAAGTAAGCTCAAGGCCAGCCTGAACTGAACAGTGAGACCTCAGCTCAAAAAGACCAAAAAGGAAAAAAAAGAAAAGAAAGAAAAATTGAGACAAGGTCTCACTCTGCAGTCCAGGCTGCTGGCCTTGAACTCATTATGGAGCCCAGGTTGGTCTCAAACTCAAGCCTCAGCTTCCCAAATACTGAGATTCACAGGTGTGCACCACCATGCCCAGTTTAGTTTCTTTCCTGTTAAATCTCATTCTGTGTGACTGTATTACAGTTTGTGGAACATTCTCCATGGGTGGTGTCTCACTTGTTTCCCACATGACTAGGAGGAATAAAGTTGCCAAGAAGATTCTTATAAAAGTTGCTTTGTGGCCATATGTATTCATTTGCATAGGTCAGTACTTAAGAGTAGAATTGCTTACCCGTAGAATAGGTGCATGTTTGACTTCATAAGAAACTACCGGGGACTTCCGGGAAGATGGCGACCGGGTAGGCAGCAGAGAGAGAACCTCCCAGAGGATTACCACCCAAACGATGAAATATAACAATATGAAGACAGAAATAAGGACTTCCGGGAAGAAGACGACCAGCCGAGAGAGCGAGTGTGGAGGGAAGAACGGCTTCAGCTCCTGAACCCGACAGAGAACGCGCTACTGGGACAAACTGCACCAAACCGGGCAGCGCTCCGGGATCCCGCTCAGAACCCCACCCCGCAGCCAGCGCTGCGCGAACT
>PVLD010032752.1:0-14331 GCA_004027595.1 Dinomys branickii
CGTCTCCGCCATCTTCGCTACTACCTCTGTTCCTACCATCACCAAGGCAGTCTCCACCGCCATGATGATCACCTCCATCACCGTCACGTTACTTTGATCATCGCTACCTCTACCACTACCGGATTGATTACTACTGTCACCATCGCCTATACCACCACCAGGGCTCGCGCGAGCTCTCTCTCTCTCTTTCTCTCTGTTATATGACACTTTGCATGATAATAATCACAGACACTCTCCATATATAGTGAAATAAATGCATGGTTTTCAATTACCATTATTTCCAGTACATGACCTACTCTTGTGACTGTACATTTTTGAGATATGAAATATCAGCATGTGTTTGGGGCCAAAATTGAATTGGGATTCATTATAAGGAAGGGTAATATCCCCATATGCACAGTCTTTTAAAAAAGATAAGTTTAGATGAGAGATTTTACACTTCATAAAATGAGATGCTGAGGATTTCCTTTCAGTAGCATATTCTTGTTGCATTTTATTATGATTTGGTTTACAGAAGTTAGTCTTGCACACAGCTGTTCAGGAGCAGAGCCAATGACTAATGGCAGATCTGCCTTGAATGGAAAATGCTGCTGAGCAAACTATGTTAACAGCTATTTTAGGACCACCGAGCATGTGTTTGCATTTTCAGGAGTGGAAAGAGAGATAATATTTATTTGGTAACACCATGCCAGGCACTATGCTAACTTTACGTTTCTAAGCTCATGTAATCATACAAATTTGTTGAAGTAGCTCTGTGTCTCCCCATTTTGCAGGTAAGCAAACAGGTTCAGAAAGAGGAAAATAACTTGCCTGAGCTCACATTATAAATTAGTATTGAGGATTGAACCAACTGAGAGTCCAGCCATACCCCCAGCCCTCTCATCACCCCACACTTCTGCATTCTGCTATTGGAATTGGGTGTCTAGAAGGTTTTTTATTACTACATTAGACTACTCACTTGCCTGCAAAACCCTTAATATGCACAGTGTCTGGCAGTTCAGTCAGATACACAACAGTGCATCCTGCCACTTGAGGGCACATTCAGAGCTTCACAGGCAAATGGTTAGGACCAGGAGGGCCAGCAAATTCCTTACAGGCAAGCCACCTTCATGTACATAGTAAAATCTACAACAGGAGCTTCTTTCTCTGAGATCACTGTTTGCTATCTGGCACTAGCCTGACAGGTGTGATTTGGAAAGCCCTGGGGCAAATATAACAGTCCCTACAGAAGCAAATCAAAATGCAATGACCACATTTCGATTTGTGAACCTATAATGTAGTCTTCTAATCTGTACCTTTTCCAAGAAATCTTTCTTTGCCCTTTTTGTCATTCTAGACTAAAAGTATGAAAGGGAATCTTTGCCATATGTCATTGTTCGGACAGAACCAGAAATATTGTTGACTTCGGAGCTGAACTTGGCCCCAGTCAGAAGGGCGGCCTTTGTGTTCTCATTACTTAGGGGGTGAGGGAGCCATCACATGCTCTGAAACGCATTCTAATGAATGTTTATGAGGCCATGGGGATCACATTGGTGGCTTTGTCTGCCTGATTATGGAACAGGACTCTGCAGGCTTTTATATATGGAGAGGAAGTAATTAATTTCTAAAAGATACCAAGGAACCCTTCCTCCTTCCTTCCCCCCTTCCTTCCACCAAAAGCAGGACCTATGAGGGAACTGGCTAGGAGTTGGTACACCTGAGGTCTAATGCCCTCATCCTTTAATTGACTGCATAACCAAAAGCAAATCATGTCCACTTCCATTTTCTATGGAAAGAGAAGTTTTTGATCTGCTCACTAGAAGTCCTGTCTACTGATTCACACACTGTCACAGTGAGACGGCAGGATGATATGCATTGTGTGGCCTGAAGGAAGCAGGGGATGGCTGGTAGCTGGGACTGACAGCTTGCTGTCACCAAGACTGGAAAATGGTATGGGCCTGAAGTAGCAAGGTTTAGAAAGGACTGGAAGCTTGCTGGGGAACACTGCGAAGGGAAGTCATTCCAGAGCACTGAGATAGATGCCTTGATCTATGCACTTGATCTCAAACTGTGGCTGTGGGGTTTAATCAAGAGCACATGGCCCAGGCAGGCAGAACCTGAGCATCAGTACCTCCTGGCCCAGGTGACCTGGCTGAGGTACCAGTGTGACAGTGGGCATGAGGATAGCCCAGCCAGCCTCTCACATCATAGAACAAATATAACGAATCTCACATAGTTGTGAGACTGCAAAAGAGGAGGCACTGAAGCAAGCCTTTATTTAAGGGCAAAACTTACTAGGTTTTCACTTCAGGCTAACTGTGGAGAGCTCTTACCATCAAACCCTGAACATGGAGCCTCTGGGAAATGGGGTCCATTTAAACCTACTGAAAAATGAAAAATCCCTGTCCAGACAGCAGCCCAGTTGAGGACCACTAGAGGGACACTAGTGGGGACAGTAAGGGTAGCCTTCCTCTCTTTAGGGATCCCCCTGAAACGTGTATTGTAATGAGCACCAGCAGCTGCCCAGCTGCAGACTTGGCCATAGCAAAGGTGGCGCCTGATGCAGCAAATTGGAACCAGCATGAGATGGCCCTTGATACTCCAAGGAGGTGTCCTGGGGTCTGCTTTGTTACGGAGGAGCCACCTGGTTTTCTGATTTAGAGCTAAGTGGGGGCCGTTTGCACAGATGCCATTGATGGGTGCCTGCAAGGTCATGTGCATACAGACTCACATTTAGAGGTTCAGCCTCCTTTCCTTTGCCAGTGACCCCTAACAAAACCTTTAGTGTCTAGTGGTCATGCCCGGCCTTCCTCATGCCCTGTCACCTTAGACATCATGAACAGCACAGTGGGCCCAACCGTTGCCAGCTCAGCATCCCTGCAGCAGATCCTTGTATAAAACCCATGCTCAGTCAACTCTGATTGACTCATTTCGATATTTCTGTTTTTAACACGTCAGATCTCTTTGAATTCTTTGGGGAAAGGTAGAGGGGACCGAGTATCACTTTGGACCCCCTCACTTGTTTGGAGGCTGCTCCATAGTTGATTGAATGAATGGCCCAAACTCCCTGTGCTGAAGTCATTTGTGTCCGTTTGTCCATTGATCCACCCAGCTGCTATTTACTGCTCATCTGCTGTGGGGCAAACTCTTGGTGAGCTTCTCCCTAGGCAGGGCGAGGACAGTGTGGCTGCTTCTGGATAGGAACCTGGGCACAGACGATGGCCTAGGCTTCTTCTTGTGCCTGCTCTGGCCCTCCTCAGCCTTTCCTGCCAGATCCAAGTAGTCAGGCCTCGGATGAGTTTGGGGATAGAGCTGCATGCGTTTGGTCATGTGCACCTCTCACTCAAGGCGGTGAGCCCTTCTGGAGGGACAAAGCAGCGTCCTACGTGGAGATAGATGAAGACAGTGCAATGGACACCACTGAGTGCCCATGGAGGAACCCTGCACCTGGCCTGGGCAACTACTGGCAAATCCTGCCCCCCAGGGCTTGGGGCTCACCATGAGGTAGAAGGGAGGGGACTCCCATGTCCCAATCTACATGGCCCTCCTGATGCCAGGTACCACATAATCTGCCCCATTTCACCGAATAGAGCCGCAGCAGGAGACAGATAACAAAACGGGCTCAGAGAAGCTAAGTGGCAACGCCAAGACCTAGTTGTGCCATCCCCAAGCCCGGGGTCCTACCGCTATGCTGCCTCTACCCCACACCTGGGCTGCTGGTTTTCAACCTGCATGTCCATTTAGCATCAGCCACAGAGTGCACACCAACTCCCGGTGGGTGAAGCTAAAGCAGTTGATATTTGATGGGAGGCCCCAGGACCCTAGATATGTCTGAGTGATTCTGGTGCACACCAAGGCCTAAGGCATGCAGCCCTGGGTGGTCTACTGTGAGGTTCACCTAGCCATGACAGCCATTGACCCTTAGGCTACCAAGTGAGGAGACACCAGAGAATCAGTACTCTGTGTCCTAGGAAAATTTCCAAAGGCGAAAGAGTAGTGAAAAAGGGTTTCAAGAGAATTATATCTGTTCACCTGTTGGCATTCAAGTGATGTCTAAGTCCCTCTCTTCCTTTTCTTATTTGACCATTCCCACAAGCACCCTGCTCCTTTCTCCCTTTCCCTGATGACGGCCTGGTTGTGGCCATTAGCATTACAGCCACAGAGCGGCACAAAGCTGTAAAAGGGTAGCACAGACTGCATTCCCGCTGGCTTCACTTTGTTCCCAAAGGCCATGCTTTCACGCACAGTGGGCAACTCTCCCAAGGTACACATCTCACAGCGTGCTCTTTTCCTGCTGCTTGATATCTCTCCAACCTTAGGACGCATCTGCAGAGAGGAATTTTTTACTTAAATAACTTGATACTTGGGGTTTTTGATTACATGTCCTTCTCACTGAAAACAAACAATATAGAAAGGTGGAGAATAGAAAAGGAATTTGCCGGTCATCCCCAAGAGAGGACTATTCAAAATGGTTGGGTATAGATTTTCCCAAGTTATTTTTGTATGTACCTAAGCAATGTGTGCAAGTTTGCATGTGTGTGTGTGTAAAAATAAATGGAATAATGACTACAATTACTGTTCTGAAATCTGTGCATTTCCCTAAGCAATACAACTGCTCAAAATAACGCAGAAAGATCAACCTCATTCCTGTTGAATTCTGTTTTATCAATGCAGCCTGATGCATTTGACCAAGACAGACAGCTTAAAAGCTCAATGTCTGTATTACAGTTTTTCTTGTTTGAAATTGGAGTATCTGTAAACAAGTAAGAACTGAAAATATGCAGCTCATTCCAGTTTGCTCTTGAATGCCTGCCTTTGGCAGCAAGTTCGTTTAGTGACTCTGGCACAGTTTCACTGAACTCCTATTTAGGTGGGCAAAGAATATTCCTTTGCATGACTTTCTGTCATGCTTAGTATACAGACTCCACAGCGCCTTATTTGAAATGTAACAAGACTATTTAAATGAGGCACAGCAGCAAAGAAACAAGCATCATTTTTCCAAAAATAGGCTGTATTTTATAGTTTTGACAACTAGAAGTCTTTAAGCTGAGGTTTGTTGTATCTTGGAGGTTTCCTGTTCATTAGCATTAATGTGCCAAGCCTTTATAAAAATCTTTCTTCTGTCTCTCACTCTCTCTCTCTCTCTCCTCTTTCAGCCACATGGAACCATTAAGAGGAGACAGGAAGGAGACGACTTCCAGTTTCCAGGCATGGGTGATGGAGGTTACCCTAATAAAATTAAGAGGCCCTGCCTTGAGGATGTCACCCTCCCTATGGGCCCAGGTGCCCATCCCAGTACCCTCTGTGCAGAGTTGCAGGTCCCTGCGTTAACAATGACTCCTAGCTCTGCAACAATGGGAGTAGCTGGACAGTCCTTACTACTCGAGCACAATCCCATGAATGGCAGCATGACAGGCTCCCCATTTGGGGTGCAACCAGCTACAGAAATGGGGTTGAAAGGGACCGGTGTTCCTTACTACGAGAAAATCAACAGTGTGCCGGCTGTAGACCAGGAGCTTCAAGACCTGCTGGAGGAGCTAACCAAAATTCAGGAACCTTCTCTGAATGATCTAGATCTGGAAAAGATCCTGGGGAGCAAACCTGAAGAGCCACTGGTCTTACACCACACCCACACACCCATAGAGACACCGCCCAAGCTTCCGGTTCACATGCCACAATTAGAGGGCCTTGATTCCAGCAAGGAGTTTGCTTCTAGTTGCAGCCAAGTGACTGGCATGTCACTGCCAATGCTGCCCTCCTCCACAGGGGTCAGCTATTCGATTCCTTCTACCAGTAAGCAGATGGCTGCACCCAGTTCCTCGACAGCACAGGCCAAGAACCAGGCCATGCTCCCTGCCACTTTGCCCCCGTTACCGGTGCCTCAGTGGCATCATGCCCACCAGCTGAAAGCATTGGCAGCCAGCAAGCAAGGATCTGCTATGAAGCAACAGGGCCCCAGCCCCACTTGGTCTGGCCTGCCCCCTCCAGGGCTCTCCCCACCTTACCACCCAGTGCCATCACCACACCCGCCGCCGCCGCCACCGCCGCCACCGCCACAGCCTTTCAGTCCTCAGAGCTTTATGGTATCCTGCATGTCATCCAGCAGCTCATCGAGTAGCGCTTTGCAAGGCTCACCCAATGCCTTACTCTCCAGTATGGCGTCTGGCAGCAACACCACCCTTGGGCCCACCTTGCCCTATACTCCTGAGAAGCTCCCCAGCGCAGCTCTCAACCAGCAGCCACAGTTCAGTCCCCAGAGCTCCATTCTTGCCAACCTGGTGTCCTCTACCATCAAAAGCCCCCAAGGGCACCTGATGTCTGCTCTGCCCACCAGCAACCCAGGGCCGTCCCCACCCTATTGCCCAGAGAAGCTGTCCAGCCCAGGCTTGCCACAACAGTCCTTCACCCCCCAGTACTCCCTCATCCGGAGCCTCACTCCCACCAATAGCCTGATGAGCCAGCAGCAGCAGCAGCAGCAGCAGCAGCAGCAGCAACAGCAGCAAGCAAATGCCATCTTTAAGCCTATGACCAGCAACTCATCCAAAACCCTGAGCATGCTCATGCACCAGGGGCTAGCCAGCACCAGCCCTGAAGCCCCTGAGCCATTTACCTTTGCCAACACCAAGCCCTTGTCCCATTTTGTTTCTGAGCCGGCTCCCCAGAAGATGCCCTCCATGCCTGCCGCCTCTAGGCAGGCTTCCCTGCTTCACTACCTGCAGCAGCCGATACCAGCGCAGGCCTCATCTGCCACTGCCTCCTCCACTGCCACCGCCACCTTGCAGCTGCAGCCGCAGCCGCAGCCACAGCAGCAGCCTGAGCATTCGTTCCTCTTGCAGCAGATGATGCAGCAACCCCAGCGCTTTCAGCGACCGGTGGCTTCTGAGTCCATGCCCACTCTGTCCAGACAGGTAAGACAATCTCATCTCTGGTGGTGTCCTCCTTTGTTTGAGATATCATACTTAAGTTGCATGCCATGGATACCTGGCTTTGGAGGGCAAATCCAGGCTATCGTCCTCTCTCAAGCTGGACTGGACTCTGAAAAGGTCTATGTAAGTCAGCTAATTGTGTGTGGTTAAAGCAGTTTTCATGAGGCCATGGCTATGGTTGCAGTGCCTGTTCAGGTCACCTAATTCCCCGGGAGGAAAGCTGCACCCACAAGCCACTCCCAGGGGAAGGAGCTTGGAGGACAAGTCAGGACTGTACAGAAATGAACTGTGTTCCCCTGCACTGAGCCACATAGCAGGACTCATGAAGCCTTTGTAGGATGTAAGGAAATTGCACAGAAGCTCTTGAGTCTCATCCCTACTGGTATAAGGATAAGCACTTTCCATAAATTCCACAGCACGCTTTTGCTGAGCAGCTTCAGTGTGTGATTCATCACTGTGTTGGATGCTGAGGCAGATCCTAAAAGGAGAGACAGACACTTGTATGGTATTCTTCTCATCCCCATTTTTCAAACAGAGAAACTGAGGTTCAGAGAGTTGCGATGACTTGCCCAGAGTCACATGGTTAGCAAGTGATGGAGCAAGAATTTAAAGCCAGGAAGTCTCATTGCAGAGTCTGTGCTCTTCTCAAAACTGCTCTTAACTTTGACTCCTCTCGCTGCCTCACCTCTGTCAGTTCTTTCAATCATTAGATGCAGCTGATACTCCTTGGTAGCACCTAGCACAGTTCCCACTTTTCATTGCCTTGATCCTTGTCTGTATTAGTTAGCTATTGCTGTGTAACCAATTACACCAGAGCCCCAGCTTCCAACCACACACCTGCATTAACTCATAGTTTCTACAGTTTGGGAATCCTGGTAAGGCTTAGCTGGGTCTCCTGGCTCAGACTCTCACAGAAGGCTGCAGTCCTCTCAGGGGTGTGTGGGGAAGGATCTACATCCAAACACACTCAGGTGGTGGTTGGCAAGAGGCAGTTCCTTGCAGGCTGTTGGGCTGAGCCCATAGCTCCTCTGGGACTATTGGCCCCCTTCGGTCCCTTGCCGGATGACCATCACAGAACATCTCACGACATGGCAGCTGGCTTCATCTAAGCCGCTGAGACAGTGCTGCCAACAAGCTGCAGGGGTGAGGACATGGGTGGGAGTGTCCCAACAAGTCAGAAGTCACAGTCCTTATACCCTAGTCTATGTCTTCATGAGTACATGGTGGCCACAGTACCAACAGGCAGGGCTCCATGGGCACTGTGTCACAGCTCTATCTGCTTTAAATATTGTCAGTCTCAGTCTTCTTTCCATTGCTGTAGCCTTGGCCAAGTCTGGCCCCTCTTGATTCATTGTGTGAAATCATGCGGTTGACCCTTAACTGATTCTCCCCAGTGAATCAACCATTGCTCCAAGAGTTGCCTGGCTAAACCAGTGATCTGACTGTGCTCTCCACATTCTCAGAAGTCCCCAGAGGGCCTGTCCTTACCAACCTCCTTAGACTCAAAGTCTGTGGGGCCCTGCTTTGCATTTGCTGTCTACAACCTTCAAGTGTTGGTGGTAGGTGATCCGCTCTGTGCACTTAGCCTTTCGCCCTGCTGCTCCTGGCACCTGACATTCCCTTCCTCCTTTTTGTCTCCTTCCGGTCCAATTCCTTAAGGCTCAGGCACCATCCCCTCCAGGAAGCGTTCTCCTGACTGTCCTCAACTCTTCTGCTTCCCGCTTCCTGGACCGCCTCCCTGTTCTGTAGAACAGGGAGGGGCGTCTGGAAACTGGTTGGTTAGGGACCTTGCCCTCAGGGGCTGACCTCTCTTAGTCCAAGACGACCATGGCAGTTCTCTAGGGAGAGACCGTTTTGGTTGAGAACTAATGGAGCCTAACCAAGCAGAGTGCTTGGCACCTGGAAATTGGTCATTTGATGGACGCCTATGGCAGGCAGAGTGCCCAAGAGGGTGGCCAGGTTGAGTGGCATGAAGACAGACACAGCAGGCAGGCAGGACAGGACAGGGGCTCGAGACTTTGTCTACAGTTGAGGAGCACTGTGGTTTGCTTTCATTATAGGGCTGTTGCCATCTGTTTGCAGGGACTTCCACAGCTATCTTGGCGAAGCCCCAAGGTCTCTTTCACTAGGGGCATGACCCTTGCCCTGGGCACATTTAACCACCCAATATTGGGAGCCTTTTTGTTTCTTCTGCAATTGCACATGGTTAGAGTCTGGCAATGCTGCCCCAGAGTCACTTCGGTTCACTCAGAGGAAGAACTCTTAATGCTTGGAGTCGCGCAAGTCACACCCAACCAGTTAACTAGATGTAAGAGAAGCAGGTGTTCAGGAGAAAGACCAAGCAGCCATGCTCTCTGAGGCGAGGAGCACAGAAAGGGCTCAGGAGACCTCAGCCAGCAGAGGTGAGGGGCTGGGCTCCCACATGGGGTGCTGTTGCTACTGGAAGCCCCCTTCTCGGGCCAGGCATGGGACTCAGTGCTTCACTCACTTTTTCTCATTCTAGTCCTTGGAGAGAGGGGCTGTTATCGTTGCCTTTATTGTTGAAAAGAAAGGCACAGAGAAGTCACCAGTGGCCTACGATTCCTACAGAAAGTCACACAGCAGAGTCTGTCAGCAGAGCTCACACTCACACTTGGAGTGCATGAGGTGCTGTCTCTGGAACTTTCCCTTCCTTCTCTCACTCTTGCCTGTTCCCTTCTCTACAAAATGGGGGTGATGGAAGTCCTTTGGGTATTAAATATGTGCAGACATCAAAAGCACTTGGAATAGGGCTCGCAAGACGATTTTCTTTCTATCCCTCTGACTTTTCTGGGACTAAGATGTGGCTGTCCAGACCAGGAGCTGTGTCAGGACAGAATGAGAGCAGTGCTCTCGCCAGACCCCATGCCCACCACAGGGTTTACTGGAACTGTGTCACCTGCGCACCTTCTGGGCTCGTCCTGTTCTAGCTCTGTGCCTCCTGAGAACTCCAGGCCTGGCGAAAGGGAAAACGTCTATGCTACATTACAGGCTAGATCTCCCCCACTTGCTCCTGAGCTCTTTGTTCTTGTGCTCTTGCCCTACCCTTCTCCCCAGCTCTGTTCTCTACACACAGCCAAAAGGCAACAGCAGCCCCACCGCCCGCTCCACTAAAGTTCAGGCCTAAGGCCTCCACTATGCCAACTCTTCTGGGAAAAAAGCGAAGAGGGGCAAGCATTTGAGTGAGAGCTGCTGTCCCTATAGAAAGACAGGTGGAAGCTCCAGAGGTGGGAAGCGTGCTTTTCTCACTTTTGGCAAGGTAAATCAACTTCTCACATTTTACTGATGGCCAAGGTAGGCCTCCAAAAAAGTAAGTCACCTAATAACATGGCACTTGTTAGGTTGTAGCACTTCGCCTGAATGACAGTGGTTCCAGTGGAAAAGCTGTAGTTTCATTTGAATCTGCATCTTAGTGTTTTGGGTTTTTTGTTTGTTTGTTTGTTTGTTTGTCTTTTTGAGACAGGGTCTCGCTATGCCATTCAGGCTGGACTTGAGCTCACTTTGTAGTCCAGGCTGCTCTCAAACTCACATCGATCCTCCTGCCTCAGTCTCCCAAGTGCTGGGATTACAGGTGTGCGCCACCACACCTGGCTGCATCTTACTTTTTGAAAGGAATAGTTTCTAAATGTAAAGTGAGAAACAAACTCTTGAGCGAGCAGAAATGTCCCACCCAGCTGTCTGTATAAGAGTCTTCTTATTTGCAGCCTAGGATCTCTCAACTTATAGGATCTCACTTCGCCAGTTGAGTCAGTGATCCAATTTCACTGGACCATTCGCTTCCACTTAAGGTAAAAGGCAAATGCCGTCATCTTCAAGGAAGCAGTTCAGTGTGGCAGGTTAAGCAAGGGCACTGGATGCACAGCGAACTAAGATTCCAGTCTGGTTGTCAACACTGACAGAGACAGAGCCATGAGCAATGTCCCTTAACCCCTCTGAGCCCCGGCTGAAAATGGGGAAAAACCTGCTCTGCCTTGCATAGAGCACTGGGAAGACAAAGGAGGAGGAATTGCTTGAAACAATGCCTGGTACACATTCACCCAGGACCAGTACAGGCCTGTGGCCCTCGATCTGAAATGCCTGCACTCAGATGACTTTCCCATTGCAAACATGTAGAACTTGAGAAAGGGAATATGGTGCAAATACCAAGAATCACACAACCATCCTATAGAATGTGGGCATAGCATCTCATTATTGTTGCAGCAAAATAGGAATATTTAAATTTAGGTCAAATACTGCCCCAAAATAAATTTTGGCATCAAATTTACAAAAAATAAAGTTGGCTTTTAAAACTTCTTGTACCTGAAATTGCAGATGGGGATGTGGACCTGGAACTGTTTAGGGAGGGATCCTTAACTCTTCTGTGACATTCAGCCCTAGCTTGTTAAGGTTTTAATGACCCCAAATCACTTCACTCTGTTCCTCACCTTACCCCCAGACTGGGTGCAGTATCTGGTTTGTAATGAAAGCGAGGTCGAATGAATTTTGTTCCTGTGGTTTGATGCCTCTTCAGCCTGAAGACTATGAGACTGTGAGGCTTGCTTCAGTTTTACCATCGGCCCCTGGAGAACGGAACATATGTTTCCTCAAAGAGGAAAACAAGTCCATCCAGGCGATGGGAGTTGCAAGAGGCGCCTCCACCAGAGCGCCCTGGGCACGTGTGTCCTGAAGCCCCGCTTGGGTCTGCAGGCCTGGGAGTGCGGCTCCCTGGGGAGGAAGGTGTGGATGGCGGCCAGCTGGACTAAGAACAAAAAGTCCTGGAATCTGATCCGTGAGGCAGGCCTCGAGGCACAGGGGGAAGAGGGCAGCTGCAGAGAAATAGACCAAGAGGCACATGATGTTTTGACAAATTTTGCGAGGAGAGAAAAAGGAGAATTTAGGCTGTCTTGGAGAAGGCTGGATTAAGGCTGGATTAAGCCCTTGTGCTTTCTCTCTTTAACAAGAAGCCTCACATCTCCTCGGCTTAGGCAGCAGTAAGGGGCAGCCAGTGAGCTCGCCCTTTGCCTTCCCAGAGGGGCTGCACCTGGGGAGGGTCCCGGCCGCTCCAAGTGAGGAAGCCCCAGCCCATCCCACTTATGGGCACCTCTCTTGTCCCTGGCACATGGCCCGGGGCCTGCAGGGAGACTGGGAGTCAATGGACAACCAGGCCTTGTCTCTAAGGCTCCCAGCAGGCCCCGAGCCTGCACTCAAGGCCAAGTTCTCCTCTCTTCAGGCGCAGACAGCTGAGGTGCTAGGAGCTATGTGGATGGTGAGTGACAAACGTGACCAGGGATGAATTGAAGAGAATTAAGTAATTAAGTCCTTAGGTCTTGCAGCAGGCTGAGGCCAGGTGCCACTTGAGACCCAGGCAGAGGTCCCACTGCCTGTAGATAATGCAGTGAGTAGGTCAGAGACTGGGTACCAGAGTGACAGTGCAAGCCACACTCTGGCCGGCTCAGCACCAAGGCCTCCGGGAATACTGGTCTTGGTCAGTCGTGGCATTGGGGCCTTGGTATTTCTTGTCTGCCTTATTTCTGGAGCCTCGCGCAAAGGAGACCTCAGGCAAAAGCCACAGCACAGAGAGCACTGTCTGGAGGGGTTGCCTGTCCTCACTCCTCTCCCCTCATTCACCTCCACCACCCCACCCTCCCGCAAAGTCTCCAAAAAGAATATGCAGAAACCCAAGATATCCTTTCGGTTTGGGTTTCTAAGGCTGGAGTAGCCTGCTCACTAGAGCATAACCTTTAATTACTGTTGTCTCAATTAGGACTGCAAATGAAATTCTCTATGTGTACCGTGACCTCCCGCTGAAAAGTGCAGAAGCCACGTTAGGGAGGCTCAGAGAATTCCTTATTCTGATCAAAGCTACTTCCTGCCCTTTTCTGCGAGAGTCAGGGAAGGTGGACAGTGAGCCGTTTTCTATTCGCAAGATCGCTCAGCATTTTTACGGTGACCTTTAACTTGCTCAGACGCATAGCCCCCCATCAAATCGGCTATACCATCTGTTGTCCGAGAAGGGCCTGTCAGCTTGGACTTGCAGACCTTCCACTGCCTTCCCTTGGTTCTTGTCTTGTTTTGAGGGAAAGGGTTGGGAGACAGCAGTGCTGCTGGCCAAGCTCACACAGAAGGTTCCTGATGTTTTGTATTTTACTGCTTCTAGTAGGGGTTTCATTTCAAATTAGCCCTGGAGAAATGCAAGAGTCAAGGTCCCTGGGGGAAACTCTGGACTATCCACCTGGTAACCAGCAACTAAAGGAAAGGCCTCCACCCCCAGATGAAGGATAGGGGTTCTGCAAGGCAGATCTCAAAGAGCCCGGCGGTCAGAGCCCAGGGACTGCCCTGCATACATCTTGTCTGTAGACATGGACATTCTCCTGTGGGAACACCCTGATTTTGTATATAACGGTGACTGTAAAGGTGATCTAGACTCAAGCTTAGTTTTTACTTTGTCTAGATTGAGCCGCAAAGAGCTATGTAATTTGTGAAAACATTGTTTGGCTACTTGGTGAGGAATTAGGATGAGGCCGAGTATAAAATACATTTTGGAAACTTGGGGACTGATATCTCAGTGTTGCATTGCCAGGAAATGAAATGCCAAAGCCTGTTGAATTTGGGAAATGCAGGCTCATAGCTTACTGATGGTACCAAGAATCATCGTGTTTTCGGTTTCTGTTTTGGTTTCCGTGTGCCATTGGTGATCTTCTCTTAAAGTCTCCCTCTCAGACCCTCGGCCGGGCCCCCTCTCACGGGTTTATGGCGCACTCTCCTCAGTTTACTCTTCCCTTTAGCTGTTGTGGCCCTCAAAGGCAAAAAGACCCCACTGCCTGGGCCTGCTTTGTAAGGCATCTGTGTGTACTCTGTTGCTTCTGAGCTTAAAGGGGACAGCAGTCTCCCTGCCATGTCTGTGGGTTCTGTATCCACAGACTCATCCAGCTGTGGGTGGAAAAGTTTTTTTAAAAAACTGCATCTGTACTGAACACGTACAGACTTTTCTCCTGCCATTATTCCCTAAACAGTAGAGTATAACAACTGTTCCCATAGCATTTGCATTGTACCGAATTGTAAGTAATCTAGAGATGCTATCAAGTGTACAGGAAGGAGTGGGTAGTTCTGTGCAAATGCTACATCATTTTATGTAAGGCACTTGAGCATCCATGGATTTAGAGCTCTGAGGGAAATTGGAGACCAACCTGCCTTGGACAGCACTGGACAAATGTACTTATTAGGTTGCAAGCACCCCACTACACCCCCCCAAAGAAGGAGTTTCTACTTTTTCTTTGAAGGAGTTGGAACAGTTTGAGGTTGCCTTTGATTTTGTTGTTTTGCCCACAATGTCACCACTGTTTTTGCTTCTTATATTGTGTTATAGTTGTCTTTGCTAGATGAGGGCTTCTCAAGGGAGTTCCTCCTCCTCCAAAGCAGGGGGGTTGTT
>PVLD010032753.1:0-14328 GCA_004027595.1 Dinomys branickii
ATCTTATCTATAATTTGGTATTTCCTTTAATGTTTTTGTGTTAACTAATGTGAAGATAACTATGTAATACAACATCCAGTTCTAATTCCCTACTATATTCTGTATAACTTTGTATTTTCTGTATTGTTTATGGCTTTTCTGGTTCATATGTCTCCATTCTTTTGTCTTTAAAATAAAATTAAAAAAAAAAAAAAGAATATACTCTCCCAAGTAATACCCGCAGTAATCCACTTCTGACCAGAACCCCATCATCAAATATATGAGGCTTCCAGGGGACATTTTAGATCTAAGACATTGCAGAGGTATAAATAATATAAATATAAATACAAATAAGGAAGAATTCAGTTAGGTGGGAAAACAAGTATAAATTCCTAAAATATAAAATGCTGGTTGAACAAAAGAAGGCTATCATCAAAGGAACCAATAAGGCATAATATTTGGTTACAACAACCCATCTCATACTTTTCTACTATAAATTTGTGCTTTAGCATAAGAGTAGTTGGCTGTGCAGCCCAGTACCTGAGGCTGGGGGATACAGGAAGCAATCTTTGTGTTTATCCACTTGGTGCAATGAACAACAAGGTGTGTGCACCTGTGCAAAAGTGTCAAACTGGAGTTTTACCTAGATAATACTCCATCCACAGAATTCTTCTGTTACGTGTACTTGTACTTTACCATAATGGAATGTGGGTGTGGCTCACAGTAGCTGGGTGTGGGGACAGCAGGAGCCCATCTGTGAATTCACCCACTTGGCAGACTAATGGCAAGATGTGCACAGGAGCTCCAAAGCAGCAACAGGTGTGCATTTAAGATTTGTTTTTTAAAAAACCTTGTGATTTTTCTGGTAAAAGTAGCCCAATTCAGTACAATGGAACATGAAAAACCAGATTTGCAAGTTTTGGAGGAGGTGGAAAGTGAATCATCAGGTGACTTGTGCACAGATGATGATGTTGGTTATATCAAGTTTCTGTGACAGAAAAGTGGAGCAAGACTGGACCAGTGTAGACACAGGAAATGAAGACTTCCTTGATTCAGATGATGAAGAAAACAGGAATGTTGGTATATATTTGACTAATCAAAATGATACAAAATAGTCATGCAACCAAATGGAACAATCCAATGCTAGAATTAGGTCCAAAAACATTAGGTCCAAAAACCTATTGAACAGAATGCCAGCACTGCCACTCAATGTTGGAAATTGTAATAGATGAAATGTTCCAAATGTGTTTATTATGACATCTCACTAGAGGAGCTGAAAGCATTCATAGGTCTCCTTTACTTAGGGCTTTTTCATGGCAACCGCAGGAATGCAAAAGGCTATGTAAAAAATTATGGGTGTGCACTTGAGGTTTGTACAGTAACAATGACATTGAAGGCATTTGGTTTCTTTAACAACTGCTTGAGGTTTGTTGCAATCATAACTTTTTACAACAAGCCAAAGGCAGTAGAGTTGATGAGTAATGCAACAACTACCATGTTGCTGGAAACACAAAGCACTGGCCAATGGTTGTGTTTTACTCGATCCTGAATATATGCGGCATACATAATTTCACAGTTTACAAAGAAAATAACAAGTGCAAAATATCATGGAGAAATGTTCTTAGGGGATTGGGACTATATAAGAAATAATTTACAGTAGAAGATGAACAAAATATTTCTGCCCAGGGAACTATGCAAAAAAATTGTGGAGCACACAGGTGATCTGACTGGTGAAGAGGCAGTACAACATCACAAAGACCTACTACAACAGAAAAACCAAAAAGATGGCAGCTGTGCCCAAAAAATGACAGAGAAACAAAACATATGTATATACTATCAGTGTGAAATACTTGTGCTGGAAAATGCAATTGTCTCATGTGAGGACTGCCGTAAGTGTGACAGTTGAAGCAAAGATTATTTCTGCGATAGGCTTTTGTTTGTAGTTACATTGTAGTTCATATAGGTTTTTATTTCTGATGTTACCTTTTAGGTTTTGTAAGCAAGTAAGCCACTGATGTGAAAATGTTTATTCCTACACATGCAATAGATATTAATTTAATATTTATTTACATTTTATGTTCCTGTTAACTAAACACTGTATAATATAGTAAGAGCCTCCTGACAAAACAACAAGACCAGGGAGATATGAAGCATGTCCTACAAAAAGGCCAGGAGAGCAAACCATATGTAGACTCAGTGTAAGCTGTATGTGTTGGAATTTGTTTTTGTCATGTGTGAGGACTGCCTTATGTATGATAATTGAAGTAAAGATCATTTTTGTTGTAGAATTCTATTGGTATTTCTACTATAGTTCATATAGCAATTTATTTCTATTTTTCTTAGAATTTGTACACTAAAAAACAGCCAATGTTGAAAATTTCAATGTTTTTTTAAAAACAATATTTTTGCATTTCTCTCTTTTTTTTTTTTTTTTGGCGGTACTGGGGATCGAACTCAGGACCTTGCACTTGCCAGGCAGGCACTTATTTCACTGAGCTATATCCCAGCCCTGCATTTCTCAAATGACTAATGATGTTGAACATTTTCTCATGTATTTGTTTGCCATTTCTATTTGTTTATCTGAGAAGTGTGTATTCATCTCAGATGCCCATTTCTGGATTGGGTCTTTGAATTTTGGGTGGCTGATTTTTTTTTAATTCTTCATATGTTCTAGACAGAAGACCTTTGCCCAAGGGACAGTCAGATTTTTTCCCAATTTGTGGGTTTTCTCTTTACGCTGCTGGTGATTTCTTTAGGTGTATAGAAACTTTTCAGTAGGATGAGATCCTAATTGTTGATTCTTTCAAGTATTTCCCATGTGGTTTGGTTTTTTCGTGAACTCTCTGCCAGCTATCATTAAGAAATCAACCAATAACAAATGCTGGTGAGGCTGTGGAGAAAAAAGAATTCTTTTCCACTGCTGGCGGAAATGCAGACTGGTGAAACCACTGTGGAAATCAGTTTGGAGATTCCTCAGCAAACTAGGTCTCGAGGGCCCATTTAATCCAGCTATTCCCCTTATGGGTATTTTCCCAGAACTGAAAACATCATACCACAGCGATATATGTGCACCCATGTTTATAGCAGCACAATTTGTCATAGCTAAATTGTAGAAGCAGCCCAAATGTTCATCCACTGAGGAATGGATAAAAAATTGTGGTATTTTTATATAATGGAACATTATTCAGCTATAAAGAAAGATAAACTCGAGGCTTTTACAGGTAAATAGTCACAAATAGAAACCATACTAGTACATGAATAAAATCAGACCTCCAGGTGTAAGCAACGTATTGTCTCAGTAGTGTAAGAACCCAAAAGAGTGAAAAATAATTAAGAGGTATGATAGACACTGTGAAATGAAAGGAAACTGCTCAAAAGTAAAGACCAACTGGGATGAGGGAAAAGAGAAAAGAAAGAAGGGAAATTATGTACATATGTATATACAGGATAGCTAACATAGCTGTACTACTGACATATTGCTTTATTGAAAGGAAGAGTTGATGATTAATTATTTGATCAATCTTGCATGTCTGTATTTGTTTTCCTGAGTAATCACTTTGAAGATATCCATATGTAATACAACAACCATTCTTAATTTCCTACCACTCTGTCTGTAATTCAGTATTGCTTGTACTGTTCTTATGCTTTGTAAATGGATGTCTGTTAATATGCTTTCCTTCTTTTATTTTTTAAAATGAATTAAAAAAAGGAAAAAAACCAAAATACTAAAAATTCAATAATTTATTTTTTTAGTATGTTTCCTGTTAAGTACTCATTGTTTAACTGTAAAAATTAATAATTCATCAATGGAAATATTCTAAAGAATAAATGTGGCTATTAGATACCCACAATAATGAGTCTTTCATAGAGAATTGGCCTTATGTTCCTTTAAGATGAACAGTTAAAGACATAGAGGAAGTATGAGATGCAGGCATCCCAGAATCAACAGAGGAAATAGTTTAGAGGAAAAAAATTGAAAAAGAGTAATCAGTAGGGTGGCAAGTGCAACATAGCGGCTGCACAGAATGAGAAAAACAAATGCTAATAGGCTTTTCAACTTATGAAGCGAAACAAATTTATATATTTCATATTGGAAAGAATGGCATCTTTGGGTATGTATTTCCTGAAGATGTAGGTAAATAAATAAATAAATAAATAACTCACTCACTCACTCACTCACTGGGTAGAGTAGCACACGCCTGTAATCCCAGCACTTGGAAGGCTGAGGTGGGAGAATCACTGAGAATTCAAGGCCAGCCTGGGCTACAAAGTGAGCTCAAGGCCAGTCTGAACTAGATAGGAAAACTCTGTCTCAGGAAAAGAAAGAGGACCAAAAAAAAAAAGAAATGAAATGAAATGAAACGAAATGAAACGAAATGAAACGAAAAGGGAAAGATAAATCTCATAATCCTAACGCTGTTATTGATTAATTCAAGTATCAGAGAGAGTGAGATTTAAATTGCACTGGCTCCTTATTTGCACCAGTAGGGGCTGTGTCTGTTCAGGTATATAATGTTATTGGAACATAAAACATTTATTCAGTCTCCTATCATAACTCAGAAGGAGATGATTACTTCTAGAAGCATAAAAGAATGTCTGGAAGGTAGCAGTTTCAAGACATTCTGACTCACAAACTATTCTAGGGTATTTACCCAAAGAATAGGTCGTGGCTACATGAGTGAGAGACTGGAGTATGCCGAAAAGCAGGGGCCACATGCTGAGAGAGACAGAAACCAGATGAAACCCAGAAAGACTGGAAACTAGAAAGAGAAATAACTGAAACAATGCATGCTGGAGCTGAAGGAGCAGTGGTTAAGTGGGGTGGAGAACTTCCCCTCCCATGTAGCAGTAAAAAGAAAAACACATTATTCTCCTATGACTGCTGTTTCTTACTTAGAATGAGGAAACACTTGGTGTAAACAGGAAATCTGCCCACAGCCAATTTAACAGACTGGAGTGATAATTCCCATCTCGTAGCCGCAGGTTTAGGCAGGACCACATCGGCAAGCCATCACAGGAACCCCCATCCCTGCCCTTCTCACACTTACACGTAACTCATTCTGCCTCAAGGGGTGGACTTCAGTAGAACTGAGGTGGGAAATCATCTTGTCTTACTTTCCTTTGTCTAGATGTGGAAACTCCACAGGAAGAAGTTGCCTATTACCAGCCCTAATAATTAAAACTGTGGAAAAAGGCAACTATGACACGCAACCAGAAAACACTCCACCATTTGTGAAACAGAACTCTGGGCTGGAAGAAACAACGCAGTGTGGTGAGGAGAACAGCACTAGGTTTGTGTGGCAGGAAACAACTGCGGCTGCAGGGAACTCTGTGCTAAAGGGGAGTTTGAGTCAGGGAGAGTTCCTGTGGGAGGCAACAGAGGCTGGGCACTGGCTGTCCACCCCTAGACCCACCTGAAGGTGCTCAGACCTAAGGAGACAGGCGCAATCACCGGACAGTCACTCCCACAGGACAGTGGAGACCTCAGAAAACTGAAGATGCCAAGAAGGTGGACTATCTGAGGAAAGCTGCAGTCAGTGAGCAGAACCGACCTCAGATAAAGGTCATGAGGACTGCAACCAGCAATACCAGAGGGGCAGAGCGGAGCAACCCCTTCAGAGCTCACATCTTGCCACAACTTATCCCACTGCTAGACAATGAGTTATTGTATTTAAGGTTTGTTCTGCTGGGTTTTGGTCTTGTTTTGGTCTGATTTCTTCTACTCAAATTTTTGTCCCTTTGGGATGGCAATGTTTATGCTGTGCCACTGTATACCAGCAGTGTTTAACTTTCTGTTTGAGTTTTAAAGGGACTCACAGCTAAGAGTGTAGCTTGAGCCAGAAGAGACTTTTCACTTGGACTTTTTCACAATGCCTTTAACAACAATAAGACTGATAGTGAACTTCTCAATAATAATTCTCTATCCCAGAAGATAACAGATTCCTTTAAATTTTCAAAAAGAGTAACTACCAACTTGGAATATATATGTAAAAGAATATATATACATATGTAAAAGTAAAAGAATGTATATATAAAAGAACACATGAATATGTACATTCCTTCAAAATGAATATGAAGTTGCAGAGTCTCCCGTGAGTGTCTGGTCGTGCTGTCGTGGCTGCCCCAATGTCCTGAATCAATTCAAAACGTTCATAACGTTATCTCACTTCATGAACTTAATTCTTTCCATGATTTGGTCATAAACTGAGTTGGACAAGAACCAAATCAAATTCAGTGGTTAGGTTTCATGTTGACCTTATGGGGAAATTTGATTTGGTTCTCATCCAGTTCGGTTTGTAACCAGAATCATGGAAAGAATTAAGTTCATGAACCAAGGTACCACTATACCTGTCATGGTCATTTTGACTGTGGGGAGCAGCCAGAAATTACCTAGTGCCAGAGCCAGTAAATAAGGTGAATAAGGACACACCATTGTTTCCTTATAAGACAGAAATGGCCATCAGTGGTTGATCAATGAGGGGTGATGAAAAATATAGAGAATTTTAAATCTTTTAAAAATTACAGTAAAAGATCATTGCCATTAGTCCTCTTTAAAATGCTCAGAATACTTTCCCTTGCTTCAAATATATTTACCTCATTGTTTTTGACAATGTGTCTTTTACTGCAATAGTTCTGTAAAATTTAAAATGTTTCCATTTTTTTCTCAGCACCCCTTGTAGATACAAAAATTCTCAATAACACACTTGCCAACAGAATTCAGGGAATCATTAAAAAGACTACACATGATGACCAAGTATGCCTCATCCTAGGGATGCAAGTATAGTACAACATAGGTGAATCGATAAATATAGTACACTATGTACATAGAAACAAGGATAAAGAAACATGTGATCAGGTTGGGCATGGTGCCATATGCCTGTAATCCTAGAACTTGGGAGGCTGAGGCAAGAAGATTGCTGTGAGTTTGATGCCACCCTGGGCTATAGAGTAAGTTCAAGGTCAGCCTGAAGTGTAGAGCAAAACCCTGTCTCAAAAAGAGAGAAAAAAAAAATTATGTGATCATCTCAACAGATGCAGAACAAGCCTTTGACAAAATTCAACATTGTTTCATGATAAAAATTCTAATGAAAATAGGTACAGAAGGGCTAGGTCAGCACCAAACCTGCCTGGCAAGTGCAAGGTCCTCAGTTGGATTCCCAGTACAAAAAAAAAAAAAAAAGCTATAGAATGACTTTAACTCAAAATGATAAAAGCCATATATAATAAGCCTACAGCCAACATCACACTGAATGGGAAAAATCTGAAAGGATTTCCTCTAAAATCAGGAAGAAGGGCTGAGGATGTGGCTCAGTGGTAGTGCTCCTGCCTTACATGCACAAGACCCTTGGTTTGATCTTCAGCATCACAATTTTCTAAAAAATAACTAAGTAAAAATAAACAAATAAAATCAGGAATGAGACAAGCTGTCCACTTTTACCACTTCTGTTCAGTACAGTATTTGAAACTTTAGCCAGAATAACCAGGCAAGAAATGAAAAGGACGCAACTATGAAAGGAAAACGTTAAATTATCTCTATTTGTGAAACTAAAAATCAAATGGAAAACCGTTAAAGCAGTCACAGTGGAAAAATACCCAGTTTTTAAAGGAACAACAATAAGACTGATAGTGAACTTCTCAATAATAATTATCTAACCCCAAAGACAATGGATACCTTTAAAGTTTGGAAAGAGTAACTACCGACTGAGTCAAAAACCAAGAAAAAAGTAGAAGTCTTCTTTTGTGATCCTTTACATCAAAGACCCAAAACCTCCACCAGACAATTCTTAGAGCTGATAACTTCAGCAAAGTAGGATACAAAGTCAATACACACAAATCCACAGTATTCCTACACAGCAAAACCCACAAAGAAGAAATAAGAACAATTCAATTCATGATAGCTTAAAAATAATGAAATAACCTAGGAATCAACCTAACCAAGCCTGTGAAACATTTCTAACAATGAGAGACCTGTGAGGAAAGAAATTGAAGAAAATTTTAATAAATGGGACAGCATCACTTATTTCTGGGTACATGTAGTTAATATAACAAAAGCAGGATGGTACTGGCACAAAACAGACATATAAAGAAATATTACACAATAGAAGGTACAAATCAATCCCAACCATCCACAGTCATTCCATTTTTGACAAAGGGGCCAAAAAATATACACTGGAGAAAATATAGCTTCCTTTTTATTTAATTTTAACAGTATATGTTTACAGCACATGCAGTTTTAATTATCTTGGGGAATGGTTGTCTGCACATATTAGAGCCTGTTTTTTTTTTTTTTAAACTCCTCTTCCCTTCTCTCCCCCTCCCTCCCAAAGATAGCTTCTTAAACAAATGTTGCTGGTGAAACTCATCATCATAGTGCAGAAGAAATGAATCTAGACCCAGTCTTTCTCAATGAAAATTATCAAAGACCTAGCAACTTTGAAACTGCTGGAAAATAACATAGGGCAAAGCTTCAGGAAGTAAGGATTTCCTGAGCAGAAATTCAATAGTACAAGAAATAAAACTAAGAATCGACAAATGGGGTTGCATTAGATCAAAAAGCTCCTCCTGCAGAACAAAGGAAAAAAATCAACAGAATGAAGAGACAACCTACAGAATGGGAAAAAATTTTTTGTAAGAGGACTAATATCTTGAATATACAAAGAATTTTAAAAAATCCTTCAAAAACCAATACAAAAAACTTAATAAAAATGGGCAAATGAGCTGAAAAGAAGAAGTACAAATGGAGAATCAGTACCTGAAAAAATGCTCATCATCTTTAGTCACCAGGGAAATACAAATCAAAACAACTCTGAGATCTCATCTTACCCATCAGAATGGCTATCATCAAGAAAGGAAGAACACAACAAATGTCAACGAAGACAAGGGGAGTAACAAACTCTTCTACACTGTTAGTGAGAATACAAACTTCCACAACTGCTAGAGAAGCCAGTATGTAGATTCCTCAAAACAACTGAAAATGGAAATTCTATTTGAGCCAGCTATCCCTCTTCTGGGTATATTCCCAAAAGAGTTAAAGGCATCACACTATGGTAATATACACATACCCATTTTATAGCAGCACAATTCACTGTAGCTTAGTTCTTAAAACAGCCTAGATGCCAATCAGCAAACAAATGGATAGCACTTCTCAACACAAACATTTAAATCGAGCTTAGAGTGAAGTATTTCAAGCCCTAAAATAAAACAACTCCAACCCAGATTGATATACCCCATAAAATTATTTTTCAAAATTGATGGAGAAAAAAAGATACTTCATGATAAACTACAACTGAGCTATATTCCTAGCTCAGATTACACGCCTTAAAAGGGTTATCACTGTTGAACATGGTATAGAAACTTTTTTTCTAATAATATGCCATCAGTCAATTTTTACTTACTATTTGTTAGCACAAAAGGAGAAAAATACTTCACACTGTGGAGCTGAGTGCAATGAATTTCATAAACTTAAGGAAGAGAAGTAGGAAATGCTTAAGAAATATATTCATTATATTAACACCTAAGTATTATTTATAAAGCCTTCTGAAGCAAAAGCCTTCTGCATGCTTTCCTGGTAAGTCACCCAAGGCCAAGGGTAAAAGATTCTCTACTTCAAATGCCAAAAGAGAACATCCAGCAGGGAGAGAGTATACTATAGTACAGATCCCAAGTTTCTAGCAGCAAAGCCTTTTATTTTAAAATTAAACTCAGAAGCAGCACCTTCTACTTCTACGCTGACAACTCTGTTTATCACTGATCAAATGAAAACTGCATTGTCAACCAGGGTCTACAGTATATGGGTGTAGCTGGCTACCTGTGGTAGCTGTAAAACAGTGCAAAAGAAATTTAAGCTTGAAGTAAGTTACATGCACATCTATACCAATCAAAGGCCAACTATTCAGTGTAATAAATGCTGGAGAAAACAGGATGCTGAGGAAATAATTGCAGCTTGATAACATAAGAAGTAAAAGGCAGTCAAGTTCAACTGATTCTCCTTACCCATGATCATTCTGTTCTACAAAGTAGCCAAAACACTGAATGGACAAATACTGAACCACTGGTCCTAGGGGAATTATAGGTACATGGAAGGCTTTGGCCACAGTTTTGCCATCTGATCAATGCGTAATCTTGTTTCATGTGTGTTTTTGTTTAAGGGCATCTTCTTTTGTATACACACACACACACACACACACACACACACACAGAGGTATCCATACAGTTAATTCATTAAAGCTGAACTCACAGCCAAGAGAGCTCTAATGAACAAAGTTTATCTAATTTAGGTATTTTCTCTGTAAGGTAAATTTCAGCCTTCTTGTGCTTAGCAATACTAGACACCACTTCTGCACTATGCTAAGAGGCCATTTTAAACAAAGAAACCATCAATACCAAGTGCAAAGATATGACAAATGTGGTACTAAGAGACTTGTTTACTATACGACAGCTGAAACAAAAAGGCAGAACATCACCTTGCATGACCTGGGACTGTGACTAATGACTGACTTAAACTTTTCTACTGTCAGTGTCCACAAACAAGCACAAAAATGTTGAGTAGGGATTTTGCAATTACAAATAGGCGTTAGCAGCAGGTGAATTTGCAAATAAGGAATCGGCTAATGAGAACTGATTTTTCTCTTTCCCTTCCTCTCCCTCCTCTTCCCCTTTTCCCCTCCTGTCTTTCATTCTTCCTTTCTTCTTCACTGAGGATTGAATCTAGTGTCTTTGTCCTAAACTACATCCCCAGCCCCCGTCCACTTTTCATTTGGTAAATTTGAGACACAGTCTTGCCATGCTACCAAGGTAGGACTCATAATTTGCGATCCTTTTGCCTCAGTCTCTTTCAGTTCTGGGATGAAAAGGGTGCACCACTCTGCCTGGCTGACTATACTTGTTTTTAAAATGTATTCAATGAAAACAAACTTCTGTTTTCCATCCCATTACTCAGTAGTGTTTCCTTTAGCATTACTAACAGAGGCTTCTGTTAAGAATGCTCTAAAGAGGGGATTTCCTTTTTTTGCCTCTTACTTAGAAAAGAAGCAATGCAGTTGCATATCATGAAATTAAATTTGGTCTAGGACATAATACCTAAGGGGCCCACTATTCAAACATAAAATTATAAATTCGTGAATAAAATGTAAAGAAAATTGTGGATAACCAATGGATCTCAACAAGAAACTAGAATTCATGATTCTCTACTCCCTTAGGTTATATTTTACATGATAAGAATTCTGTTGTCAGTTCAAAGATAATTTCATTCTTAGTAGATCTCTGAAACAGAAGGTTAGAAATATTAAAGTCTAATTTCAGTTACCATCAGGGTTCTTCAAGAAATTACAGAACCTTAATTTTGTATGTGAATACTACTGATTTTATGTAGCCATTTTTTAAAAGTTAGAAATAAAAAACATCTGCTCAATAGTCATAAAAGGAGTGGAAAAACTTAAGTAGATATATAAAAATGAAATTTTAACATATTCCAACTGTTTACTAGAGAGCTGGGGAGGTGGGTATTTCTAGGACAAAAGCCTAGGAATAAATACAACTGGGGGAAAGCGACTAAGAACATAAACCAGACCTTGACCAGACTGCTCTGAGAAGGGCAGCGGTCACTGTCTAATTTATGTTACAATAGTATAGTGACTTTCCTCCCCTGCTTGTCCATTCTTTCAAATGGCACTTCTACGATATGTGACACACTAGAAATAAAATTACAAAGATAAAATAAGCCATCAGTCAGTCCAGAATCTGTTGGAAGAGACTCTCCAAGGGAAATAAAATATAATTTGGTCTATCTGTACTGTCTCCAAACTAGAAACAAATTCAATTTCCATTTAAGGGTAAATGGATAAACTGTGATGCAGTCATAGAATGGAATACTGTATAGCAATGAGAGTAAATTTATACAGAGAAGCAAGCAGGGGGGCATATGAGGAACTACACATTTGACTCTAAGAAAACGTCAAGGGTGAGTAATATGAGTAAAGGGAATGGGATTATTGAAGAATTTTAAGAAGATTTAGCACATCTCAATGTTATAGCAATCATGCTGACAGGGAATGCATTACAGTGGGGCAAGAAGACTCACTGGGAGGCAATAAAGGAAATCAAAGCTAGAATCATTATGAAGGCACAAATGATAGTGACAGTAGGGATAAGAAGAAGAAAAATAAATTAAGTAGATAGGATAGATAGGAATTGGTACTAAAACAGTGAATGGGAGAGTGAAAATGAGCTCCAGAGTAATTTAGGAAGAGAAGGAGGCAGTATTTTCTTTGCAGTATTTTTTGCAATGTTAAAAAATTCTTACATCAAGAATCAATGAAGGGGCTGGGGATACAGCTCAGTGGAATAAGCGCCTGCCTAGCAAGCGCAGGGTCCTGAGTTCGATCCCCAGTACTGCCCAAAAAAAAAAAAGAATCAATGAATAAAATTATATCAAATTAAAAGGCTTCTGAACAGCAAAGGAAACAACAGAGTGAAGAGACAACTCACAGAATGGGAAAAAAGTTTTGCCAGCTACACTTCAAAAACAGAGGACTGTTATCTACAATATATAAAGAACTCAAGGAAAGAACTTCCGGGAAGATGGCGACCAGGTGAGCAGCAAAGGAGCGATCCTCCTTAATAAACACCACCAGCTCGAGACAGACTTGGCGAGCGTGAAAGCCGGGACCTCGGCTGGGAAGTTCAAACTGAACGTATTTCTCTGAGCTGCCGGGGGAGATGCGGTAGGGCGGCCCAAACTGCCATGGCGAGACGTGGGAAAGCCCCAAACGCTGGGAGCCAGAGACGCTCCGCGCAGGGAGGAAGTTTGGCTGGGTCCGAGCGCCCTGGGAGCATAGCCAGCTCAGTCCCTCCCACCTCCCGAGCCGGCACAGCTTTCCGGCGACTCCCGACAGAGATCGGCTTTTTAGCGGCGGCAACCCCTGGCAGTCCCACATTTCGCGCATATCGGGCAGGCCGCGCAGAAAGCCCCAAACGCTGGGAGCCAGAGACGCTCTGCGCGGGGAGGAGGCTTGGCTGGGTCCAAGCGCCCTGGGGGCATAGCCAGCTCGGTCCCTCCCGCCTCCTGAGCCGGCGCAGCTTTCAGGCGACTCCCGACAGATCGGCTTTTTAGCAGCGGCAACACCCGGCAGTCCCACATTTTGCGCGCATCGGGCGGGCCGCGCAAAAAGCCCTAAAGGATAAACTGGCACCTTGGAACCTTCCTGCTTGCAGGGACTCCGAAAACTGGTGAGCTATTTGCGCTCGCGACCAGATCACCGAGTGGGGGAGGAGATCCATCCCTATACCTGCAGGGAACCCTGGGAGGGAGGGGGAGCAGTCTTACACACCTCACCCAGGTCACTCGGTAGGGAGTATCTAACCAATATCTGTACAGCCTTTTAAGCGGAACTCTCAGCAGAAAGCTTAAGGGACATTCCCCCAAAGAAAAGTCATTGGAGCAACCTATGCAGCAGACCTTTGCCTGCTGAACTGCCTGGGGAATCTACTGCTCAATATTTTGAATCAGATACCCAAAAAAGGGAAGACAGAAGAACAAATCTCAGCAGAAAGCTTAAGGGATATTCTCCCAAAGAGAAGGAATCATTGGAGCAGCCTTTGCAGCAGAGCCCCGCCTGCTGAACTGCCTTTGGAATTTATAGCTCCACATTTTAAATCTGATACCCAAAAATGGGAAAACAGAGGAGCAAAACGCAGTCTCAAAACTCAACCCCACCCAGAACTAGTTTTGAAGATGAAGATACAGGGGAACCAGGAAGCCTCATACCTTCAAGATATGAAACGATTGCATCTGAAATTAAACAACTCCAACAGGCCATGAAAGAGCTTAAAGCAGAAATAACCCACATATCCACAATGATTTCTCAGATAAAAAACGAGATGAAAACAATGATGGAAGAAATGCTCCATCTACACAGACGAGAAATAGACAAAAGTCTAGAAGAAAATAGGAAACAAATAGAAACCTTACAAGAGCAATTCAGGAATGAAGTACCAATAATGAAACAGGTCCAAAGAGAATGCCACGATTTGAAAACTGACGCTGAAAGCATGAAAAACCGTTTAAATGAAACCGAAGATAGAATTTCAGAACTTGAAGACAGCATGGCAGCTTATGAGCGTGAAAGGAAGAATCTCGTGATATCATCAACGACACAAGAAAAGTCAATCCAACAGCTGCAAGATGAGGCAAAACGTAACAATATTCGAATTATAGGAGTGTGTGAAACAGCAGGAGATCTCACAAATGATATAAAAGGAATATTTGATGAAATAATAGCAGAAAATTTCCCAAACAAGCTAAAAGATACTGAAGTTCAGTTAAGCGAAGCATATAGAACACCAATGATC
>PVLD010032754.1:0-14327 GCA_004027595.1 Dinomys branickii
GGCTTTCCCACGTCTCGCCCCGGCAGCCTGGTCCGCCCTACCACATCTCCCCCGGCATCTCAGAGAAATACGCCCAGTTTAAACTTCCCAGCCGAGGTCCCGGCATTCACGCTCACCAAGTCTGTCTCGAGCTGGTGGTGTTTATTAAGGAGGTTCGCTCCCTTGCTGCTCACCCGGTCGCCATCTTCCCCGGATTCCCTCTCACACTCACTTCCCGGGGTACTGTGAGCAGCGCCCTCTGCTGTGCGCACCTTGGGGTGACCCAGCCTGGAAGCCTGCAGCACATGGCAGTGAGCCTGAGTGGAGGTGGCCGTGTACTGAGGCTGGGGCTCGTGCCAAGCTTCTGGGTGCTGGGTCCCGTGGTGGTGCGACCTCCACCCAGCTCATCGAGACTAGGATGACAAACCATCCACCTTCCCTCCCGGTGGCTCTCAGCCCCTGCTGCCAGAGAGAATCCACCCCCCGGAAACTTTAGACCTCAGGAGGTCAGGCCAACTCCATGTAATTTAATTGGAATGTATGAGGGCGGGGCTCTAAGATGAAGGCCAGGGCACCAGACTGTTAAAACATTTACTAATTTACTTTAATTGACAAAATCCTACATGGATAACATGACACATATGCCTACACTGTGGGCTGATAACATAGTGAACACATTTTGTGGTGAGAACATGTAAAAATGTACGCAATTTTCAAGTACATAATACCATATTATTTTTATTTAAAAACATTTTTTTTTGTCTTTTTGAGACAGTCCCACTATGCAGTTCAGGCTGGCCTTGAGCTCACTTTGCAGCCCAGGCTGGTGTCCAGCTCACCTCCTGCCTCAGCCTCCCGAGTGCTGGGATTACAGGTGTGTGCCACTGCACCAATTTATCATGTTATTTTTAATTAATTAATGTTAGGTTTTGGTTTTCTGGAGACCAGGGTCTTGCTATGTAGTCTGGGCTGGCCTTGAACTCACAGTGGTCCTTCTGCCTCAGCCCCCTGAGTGCTGGAATTATGGGCGTACACCACTACAACCAGTTTGTTTTTGATCATCGCTGTGTGTGGTATGTAATGATCACATTCTTTATGTGGAGTTTATCCATGTACTGACACCACTTGTACCCAACACATCTCCCTCTTCTTTTAAATCCATTTTCTCCCATCCTTTGCTGTCTTTCCCTTTTGCAGAAGCTCTGTCTCTGTTTTCCCTTACCTGTTTCTCCATTGCTGTGAATGGCACTCGCTGCTATGTATGCACAATGCTTGAGCTTGTTCCTCCTGTCTGATACTTTGTTTCCACACTCTGCTCTCCTCCTCATCCCTGTAGCTGCTCTGCTCTGCTTCTATAACTATAGCTTTCTTGGATTTTCTTGTGCCTGTCTCATTTCCTTCAGCCTGGTTCCCTTATCTATGTTGTCAAAAATGGCAAGATTTCCTTCTCTTTTATCAAGGCTGCATAGTACTCCGTCCCATATCTGTGCCACATTTTCTTTATCTACGTATGCATATTGGACACTGAGGTCTTTTTCCTCCCTTGGTGATTGTGAACAGAGCTGCGGTGAACACAAGAGTGCAGGTATCTCTCTGACACACACATTGACGTCATCGTCTTGGGTGCCTGCCCAGGAGCCAGATTGCTGGATCACATGGTAGTTCTATTTCTAATTTTTTGAGGAGACTCCATACTGTTTTCCAGAATGGTTGTATTAATCTCCATTTATGCCAGAAGTGTTCAGGCTTCCCCTTTGTGCACAGCCTCATGTCTTACTGACAATGGCTGTTCTTACAGGAGTGAGGTGAAATCTCACCAGAGTTTAATCTGCATTTCCCCGATCATTGGCGATTTGAGCATATTTTGTGTACCTGTTGGCCATCAGGTGGTCTTCTTTTGAGAAATGTCTATTCAGACGCTTTGCTTGTTTTAAGAATGGAGTTATTTCCTTGTTATCGAGTTCCCTAGATGTTTTAGATGCTAACCCTTTGTCAGACACAGCGGTACCTCCGTTCACAAACTTAATTCTTTCCACAATTCTGGTCGCAAGTGGAATTGGACGAGAATGAGTCAAATTCAGTGGTTAGGTTCGATGTTGACCTTATGGGGAAATTTGATTTGGTTCTTGTCCAGTTTGGTTTGCAATCAGAATCATGGAAAGAATTAAGTTCATGAAGGGAGGGACCACTCTCTATGGTTTTTGGATATTTTCTCTCATTCTGCAGATTGCCTCATCACCCTCTGGATCATTCTTTGCTGTAGTTTTTTAGTTGGGTGGAACCCCTTTGTCTATTTTTGCTTTTGTGGCCTGGGCTTTTGGTGTCATATAAAAAAAATTATTGCCCAAATCAATGTCATGAGACTCTTCTTTTAACATTTTCTTCTGGTATATTTATAGTTTTCTCTTTCACATTCAAGTCTTGAGTCCATTTTGAGGTGATTTTTATATAGGGTGTGAGATAAGAGTCTGATTTCACTTTGGATGTGAATCTCCAGCTTCTCCAGCACCCTTTATGGAAGAGCCTTTTTCCCATTGTGGGTTCTTGGCGCCTTTGTCCAGCACGTTTTGCTGATCATAAATGTGTGTATGTATTTCTGGGTGTTCCTCTGTCCCCCTGGGCTGTGTGTCTGCTTCTGAGGCTTGGGCACCAGCCTTCAGAAAACCTCTCTGGTGATCTAAGTTGCACCAGAGGGGAGACCCGCTGTCAGGGAACCTCCTTGTGAAGGTCACGTCTCAGCCAGTTTGGGCTGCAGTGACAGGGCCAGGGCTTGGTGGGCTGGTGTTGGGTGCAGGCCCTCCAGCTCTGCAGAAGACAGATCTGTGTCTTCTGTTTTTATGCGGACCCTGCGCCATTGTGCGGCCCCACCCACATAGCCTTAATGACCTCCCAAGGGCCACACCGCAAATACCATCATGGGCGCCTCCAGACAGGCACCCTGTGGAGACACAGCCCACCGCAAGCGTGTTCTCAGCAGTTCACTACCCCTGGGAACAGAAGCGCAGTTCCCCTAAACTGGACAGAGGACAGGCCTAGGTCCTTTGAATGTTTCCGGCCACTGCCTGGCGGTGAGGTCCTATAAACCTCAGACCCGCCTGGGGGTTAGATGCTTATTCTCCACTTGCAGCTGAGGAACTGAAGAGACAAACAGGATTTAAACATGCGGGTCCACGCGGCCCTCACACCGCACTGCGCGCGCAAGCTGCCAAGGGTGAGGCCGGACACGAGCCAGCGCTGGCGTCTAGGGGACCCACCGTGCAAAGACACCTGTGAAGGCTGGGATGTAGCCTCCAAAACTGTATGCAGTCCTCACCCCAAAACCTCAGACGGGGCGGTGCTTGGAGAGGGTCTTTAGGAAGGCGAGCAGCCAGGGCCAAGTGGGCGGACCCCAGTGCAGACAGACCAGGGTCTCCTTAGGAAAAGGGAACCCAGAGCCCGGGAGAGACGCTCTCCCGCTTACCTCACCTCGCACAGGAAGCGCGCGCACCGCTTTGCAAAGGCCGCAGTTGCCCAGCAAACCCGAAAGGCCGGCGGGGGCCTGCGCCAGGCAGGATCACTGCCGGCCGAGAAGGGTCGGGGTGGGGGACCCGGGTCTGAGGCGGTCTGCGTCTTCTCCCCGAATTATCGGGGAGGAGTCTTCGTGCTCACGCAGGCAGCTTGGGAAGGAGGGCTGAGTGGAGGGCTTTGCTTCAATTACTATTTTTTATATCGGGAATCGAACCCAGGACCTTGCACTTTCCAGGCAGGTGCTGGGCCACTGAGCTATCTCCCCAGCCCTTTGCTTCCCTTTAGAAGCTGCGCCTTCCCTGGGATGTTCTCTTGTACACGGGGTGGCCGGGGCTGTGCGTGGGGCCGCGGTGCCGGGGACTGCGGGCGCCGCGGGGAAGAGGGCGCCCAGCGGGCTCCGCGCGCTCAGGCCCGGCCATCGTAGCGGCCCGCCTAGCCCAGAGGCGGACGGCAGAGGGCGCGCGCCACCGCCGAGTGCGGGCGCGGCAGGAGCGGCTCCCCGGCTCGCCTTTGCGCGGCGATCAGCAACTGGGAGGCGCGGGCACTCCCGCCAGCCCTCTCGGGTGACTGAAGAGTCTCGCGGTGCCCAGCAGCGACGGCAGATGGGACGTGAGCAAAGAAGCGATTCGTGGTTTTCCTTTCAGAGTGAAGGTGCCCCTGAAGCCCCCTTAGCGCTTTGGAACGGGATGGGGGCAGCCCGGGGAACCGTCGCTGGGCCACACGCCTGGCAGCCTCTGCTTGGGAACAGGGCGGAGAACTGGGTCGCGGAGACCCACGACCCCGTGGGCGATGCCCAGTCCTCGCCAGCGTGGCTGGGGCCCAGGTGCCGTCTCGGTGCCCGGCAGCCCTGCGCTCATACAGGTCTGCCGGTGCCCAGGGGCCCAGTGGCTGCACCGTGGGCTCAGATGCATTGAGGGGGCGCAGAGGGACGGGGCTCCTTGCGCTGTTCTGACTTTCCTTTGTAGTCGGCAGCAGGAAAGATCTAGACCCACAGTCTAGACATTTTATAAGTTAACGGGAGAATTTATTCAGTTATGATAAGGGTAACTTTTCCCCCTGGAGACTGTGAGGTCAGTTACTGAGTTAGTCATAACAAGGTTGGCAAGTAAATTCAATTTTCTAGGGCAAACATTGTTCTTAACTCTAAGAGAACAGGTGTGACCTGATGACAAACCACCTGTACGGAAAGTTTCCTACGATGGATGCTGAACCGGATTTTGAGCGAGAGCAGATTTAGGCGGGTTGCGGGCGGGAAGGAGGACAGCCTGGGCTCGAGGCTGCAGGTCCCAGAGTGTGCCGTCGTATGTGGCAAACGTGGGCAGTTTAAATTTGATCTCACAGGGAGCTGCTCTTCGGCAGCTTTGTTCTTGTACAGCAGTGTGCTGCTTCTACATCTATGTTTGAGGACCTGGGGGAGTTTTCATCCTAATGCACAAGTCGCAGTTTCATAGGTGATTTTTCCTAGCATACAAACCATGAGTAAAAGAACAGCAAATAAAACTCAAAGTAAGCAGAAGAAGAGGGGTTGCTACAGGTAAGGACAGAAATCCGCGTGGCAGGTCAGCTATAGAAAAAGTCGGTGAAGCTGGACGCTTGCTCTTGGAGAGGTCAACGGGGTTGATAGCTCTTCTGTGAGGCTGATGGGGAGCAGAGATTCGGTCCACATCCCCCCCAGCGGGAGTACGAAGAAAATACCCAACAGGTCCGGCAGTGTTAAAAGGACAAGGGGACACTGTTGGGAACAACTGTGCCGAAAGAGCCCAAAATTTAGATAAAATGGATAAATTCCCTCGAAGAAACAAGCAGGGGAAACTGCTCTGGAAGGAGCGGAAGAGCTGCACATCTGTGCTTCTATCCAAACACTGAGTCGGTGTTTAAAAACCTGACCGTAAAGAAAATGGAGCTTCACCCGCCAAAATGTAGGGAAGACCTGGTGCCAGTGCCACATGAGCTCTCAGGAGACAGCAGGGGGACAGTTCCCTAGGGTGGGCAGGCGCGGGACCTGCCCAGGAAGAGACGTGCAAGAGGTGAAACTGTGACAGACAGCTGAGTTAGGCAGAGGTAGTCTAGGCAGCCAGACGGGGCTGGGCCCTCGAGGAAGTCAGTGTAGAGGGTGAGAACACAGCGTGGCTTCGGCTGGCACTGCATCCATTGAAGGCTGGGCCTCCAGACAAAGACGGGATGAGCCGGCCTGCATTTCTCCCCAGGGACTCGCAATAAACTGAAGATTGTACCATAATGGGTATTGCCTGGGCCAGTACAGTCTGGATAGGCATCAGTCACCCAGAGGAGTGACCAGGACCCATCCCTTCCTAAAAAGCCCTTTGCTCTTTACATGCACACTTACTACGTGACCTGCTTCCCCACTGGATCACTATTACTTAAGAGGCTGTACTTGTAATCTTATTGGTTGATCATGTGCATATCTTTTGAGACAGGGTCTCACTATGTAGCCTAGGCTGGCCTTGAACTCGTGGCCATCCTCCTGCCTCATCCTCCCAGGTGTTGGGATGACAGGTGTTCACCACCACACTGGCCATGGTTGGTCACAGTTTTGAAACACATTATACCCACCTGGTGATTTTGTGCCCACCTTGTGAGTTTGCTCTATGAAACTTGCTCTGTGAAGTGGGGTCTGTGGCAACCCACTTTCGTGTCCCCTCCTGTCTTTTAGGAGCGATCTCTCTCAATAAATGTTTCCTACTTTAACCTCTGTTGTACCTTAGGATTCCTTCTTAGATGTGGGGAGCATGGACTCGCCATATCTGACTTCTAGCAAATGGGGGCTTACACTTACTTCCCCTTATCAAACCACTGACCAAGGTCACTGAACATTGTGGTGACTTGAGTCTAACAAAACATGAAGATGTGGAACAGCGTGGCTGCGGCCGTTAATCTTAGGGTATCCCCTGGACGGGAGTAAGGAGAAGTTAGGTGCTGGAACTGAATTTCTGAGTGTGTTGGGAGCATGCTTGGATCAGCCTGCATCAGTCTCTGAGTACAGATTGCCAGCAGGGGCCGGGCACCCCGCGTCCCCCAGGGCAGGGCCAGAGCAGACAGTCAGAGGAAGGGCGCACTCACTCCACTCTGGAGCCGAGACGTCCGCCTTCTCCTGGCCTCTGACGCTGATGCTGCCCTTTCCTAGGCCTGTGCACTCACATCTGAGCACCAGCTCCCCTAGGTCTTCAGCTTGCAGACAGCAGAGTGGGGGCGTCTCAGCCTCCAGTGTGAGTGAATTCCCACAATAAGTGTCCTTCTGTCTGTCTGTCTACCATCACCTATCCGTCGCTAGCGATCATCTGTATCCTTTTCATAGCTATCTACCCACCTACCACATCTATCATTAGTAGCTCTCCTTCTGTATCAATAGCTATTCATCCATATGTACCTATTGTTTACCTGTCCTCTATGTGTTTATGTCCGTCTTCTGTCTGTCTGTCTGTCTGTCCATCTGTCTGTCTAATCCAGGATGTGTCTGTCCATACCTACCTACTATCACTCTGTCTCTGCCTATCATCTGTCTGTCCATCCACTGATCTTTACATCTAGCCATCATCTACCCACCTCTCTCAATCAATCAATAATTTATCTATTGGTTATTTCTCTGGAGAACCCTGTCTAATACAGCTATCATGAAATTGATTAAATATTTAAAAAAATAAATGTCATTCAGTTCATTTACAAATTGAAACAGGAAAACCCCATATGGTTGTGTCGAGAGGGGCAGAAAGGACACTTGGCAAAATCCAGCCCCTATTTCTGATGAGAACTCCTGTGACTGCACAGCCGTGCCTGCCCTGGCCAGGTCTGCTGACAGCGCCTGCGCGGCCCTTCTGGCTGGGGCTGGGGGCCCTGTGCTGATGTCGCCTACAGTCTGGGCTTCCCTGTGCCCCGCCCACACCTTTCCTAGTGGACCCTTGGGGAGCTTCCGTTGCCCCCAGCATGCTGCCCATGGCTCCTGGGGTTGAGCTCGAGACAGTCGGAAGTGCTCCAGAACTGTGCCCCACCTCTGGAACGTGCCTAGAGAGTCCATATTTTATAAACAACAACAGCATCATACACATTTCCAAATCATATGTACAACCAGTACAAGTTGTTTGGTATTTGATCAGTGCTTGGCTGGTGTGCAGATCTGCAGATCCCTTGTAAGTATTTCAGGTTCTCAGTAAGAATGTGAAACCTTTGGTTTGGGTCTGTACTACACGTCCTTGGAATTAGGGAAGAATTCCACTTCCTTGGAAATTCCTTGGGCGTTAAGCTGTGGTCCCCGGTATGGCTGGTTAACAGAGTCCCCTGACTGGTTAAAAATGATCTCTAGGCTTAACCCTGTAACTTCAGAGTTGCACCCCGATTGCCTCCAAGGAGCACCGTTCTTGGGGTGGATGATTTAAACAACAAGGAGTCTTCTCTCTCCAGGGACCTGGAAGTTCAGTTCATAAAAGGCTGACTTTAGAAATGCAGCTCTGCTGGCTGTGGCCACAGGTGCTTTATTTGAAGCCAGTGTGCGTTTCGCACTCCTGGGCCCAGCGTCCCATGACTTTCCTGCCCTGGTCCCCAGACTCCCAGCCGGAAGGCCGATGGATTCCAGCCAAGTGCGTGTCACTCACGCCCCCCTGCCAGCTTCCACGGTTCTGGAAGTCACACTCATGGAAGACCACCCCACGCAGCAGTTTGTGCCTGCAGGCAGCACAGGAACGGCTGCCTGGTGGTCTTGAGATCTGCAGCAGACTGCGAGGAAGCGGGAGGCGGACCTCACATGGGCGTCCAGGGTGAGTTCTCATCACAGCGAAACTCCACAGAGGGCCGGAGGTGTAGCTCAGCAGCACAGTGCCTGCCTGGCAAGTGTGAGGCCCTGAGTTCAATTCCTGGTACTAAAATCGAAAACCAAAAAATATCCACTGACCTGATTTGCCATTGCTGAGCTGTTACTTGACTATTCTAACTAAAAATATATATGAAACATGGAAAAATGCAGTTTCTCCCTTGTGATAAATACGAGGAAAAGTGAAAAAATGAGGCTCTCCAGCTGCTTGAAACACAGCTTCTCCCACCCTGCGCACCAGAGACCCACTCTGCCCAGAGGGCCTCCCTAGCTTCCCCAGGGGCTGTCTTCGTTTCTCCCTTGAGGTTAAAGTTTGTGTCTTTGGTTGGGGACAGGGGGGCCGGGGTAGCATGAGGACTGTGACTGTGGGGCCAGAGTAAACCCCGGGGAAGGAAGGTTGACCTTAACCTTAGTCCTTCCCACAAGGAGGGTATTCATAGTTGTTTGCAAACTGTGAACCTTGATGTAACAGGAACTGCTGGAGACTCCATAGGAGCCTTACCAGGGCCAGCGGCAGTAGCATGTACTTTGAGGGGATAGTGGAGGTGCCACCCAGACCCCCTTTTCAGGGCACCCTGCTGGCCACGATGCAGCGGTGGGGGACAGGAGCTGTCAGGATCTGTCTCAGTGACAGTTACTTCAGCCTAAAGACTGACTCTCTCTTGGGGTGGCCACCTCCCACAGCTCATTGCTACTGGGTGAAGTCCTTCCAGCCACCAGGGCTCCCTGTGAAGCTGGGTGTGACATTTTAGAGCCTGCATGGATGTTCAACATTTCTGCTGCCCTCCCTGCCCAGGTTCCTGCCTAACAGGGGCCTCACCAGGGTGGGTGCATCGCAGCTGGGACGGGGCAGTAGGGGAGTCCAGGGGCTTACACTGACAACTGTCAGTGTGCAAGGGCTTTGGGAAGAGCCCGTAACATCAGATGGATGAAGAGAAACTGCCAAGTGCCGCCTACTTCAAAGCCGCTTGACACAGAGCCCCTGGAAAGTGCTGAGCCGGCGTGTTGGGTGAGGGCCCCTCCTGCAGCCATTAGTCATCCCAGGCCGTGCATTTTCCTGGCGGTACTTCCTCCGACAAGATGAAGTGCGTTCCTGACACACAGAATTTTCCGATAAAGATTTCATTGTCTCGTTCCCCTGTGAGGAGTGATAAGTGAACTTGATATTTCTCTGTTCAACTGTCATCAATAAAAAATCTCTCTGGTTGGCTTATTCCTGTTGATTCTTAATGAAGTGGTATTTTACGAGGGACCATCCAGGCTTGAATTTCAGAAAGAGCCCGGGATATACGGCCTGGTAAAGTGGGTGCATCAAACACAGAGATGTGTATTAACGACTGTGTGCATACGTAACACAGGCAGGTAAATACCCAGTGACAGGGGATTGAACACCCTGCGTCCAGAGGAGGATATATCACACATTAAAGCATAATTACCGGCTGGAAGGTGGAATAGATCACCTGCTAAACCAGCTTCATCACCCTGACTCCAATATATCACCTGCTGGACCAGATATGGCCTCCTCGGGGCCTGCAGGACACCCTGCGCCCCAACACAGGGTGACTGGGGCCCGCAGCACTGATATGCCAAAACTGTGACGCCCCCTTGGCCGAAATGTTTTGTAACCCCATGAAGAATGCTTTTGGGATGGGGCATGCGGGCTGGAAGGAAATCTCCGTGTGCCAGGCTGGGGCCCGACGGAGGCCGGGAGTGGGATGAGGAGGGGAGAGGCAGCCGCTGGTCCTTTTGTTAGTCGGCTACGGTGGCTGCAGCTGGGCTGCAGACAGGTCTCCCTGGACCAGGGCAGAGCGGAGCAGGTCTCACCGTACACTCTGCCTGTGAATTCAGCTGTGCTGCCTTGGGTGCGGCTGTGCGGAGGAGGGGTGCAAAAGCACCTCTCGTGTGGGCTCCGGGGAGCTGTTCTGAGAGCTTCCTTCTCTCAGACACTTCTGTTCCCGTTGCACAAGCTTTGCTGTAGTGGGATGTGTCTTCAAGCACATGTGTGTGCACACACACACACATGCACTGGGTGAGACAGGCTGTGGATCTATGTGGATGGCTGGAACACAGAGTGGAACACGGAGGCCGGCACTGGGAGTGTTCCAAAGGGTGTGGTGTGGAGAGCCGCCCTCCCAGTCCTCAGGCTGATGGAGAGGTCCCTGCACTGCAGACACCCTGGTGCCTTCAGGATGCGCACAGCAGGTGCTGTTCAACACAGGTGGGGTCGCACACGACCAGGCCCTGGAAGATGGCACCTGGGTTTTGGACCATGGAGCCTAAAGCTGCATGGACCCCCAGGCCCTGCGAGGTGGCAGTGAGTTGTGCAAAAGAGCCTTGGCCATGAAAGGTGTCACTCAGGAAGCGGAACCTCAGAGTGAACCTCCTGAGAGGTTTTGGCACAACACCGTGTCCTTTTACGGTTAGATAGAGACAGGGGGCGGGCACTCGTGTTCCTGGGCTTTTCTGTGGCCCCTCTACTGTGACCTCCAGGACTACCAGGTTGCCTCCGCAGTGCTCATGGTGGAGACCCGGGGAGCTGACTTCCCTGGAGCTCTGGGGTCCCCTGCAGGGGGCGTCCCTGAGGCCAAGGGACCCATTTCCTCTGTTCCCCCCGGCACTCCTTTGAAGGTCAGAAAGGCGCCTTTGCACAGGGCTCCTCTGGTGGTGTTTTACCGGGCTGCATTCTGGATCTTCCTCTGCGCCCGTCACATCGTCCTTTTACCTTAAGGTAGGGAGCGCATTCCGGGAAGGTCCATATATTTTTTTCCAATTGATTTCTTGTCAAGTCTAACAAGATCAATCAAATCATACGACCAATAAAACTGATTTAGCACTCGTAAAGTTCCGTGACATCTCATAGGTGTGAGGATAGATGGCACAGAGGTGGCACCAATGCGTCTCCTCAGCCCCTGGTCACGGGAGGACGTGTGACCGTGTGGCCCCTGCTAGGCTCCTTCCTGCCTGGCGGAGACCCAGGTGCTCACCCTCGGGTGCTGCGAGGAAGCGGAGCCTGTGGGGGGCGGTGGCACACAGACTCCGTCCTGTGCTGGCAGCAGCAGGAGGGAGACAGCAGCCCAGCGCAGAGGGAGCCTTTAGACACATCCAGGAGAAACACAATTGGAAAAATCACTACTTTCCACTTTGATCTGCGCTGGGACGCCCTGTTCTTTCCTTTCTGCAGCCCGGTACAGAGGTGGGCCACACAGCTGGGACTGGAGCAGAACTCCCGGCCCACCGGGAGTCAAGGGTGGGAACTGGATCTGAGCTAGGTCCCAGGAAGCCTCTCTTTGGAATCTGAAAGTGGGCACGTAGGCTGGGCCCAGGGCACAGGGTCCGACAGGAGGCTGTGCTGTGCAGCCGCCTCGTTGGTGGAAGTAGCCAGGCTGAAGGTCCTCAAATCTTTCCCTAAGGTCATTCCTAGAGGTGTCCGTGTCCCCATTTTCCCAGCTTTTTTGTTACCGGTGGGGATCCTGATGGGAAATTCCTCGTTTCTGGAATAACCTTGTGGATTTACATTCCAGACAACCAAACGCAACCTGACAAAAGCAGGTTTCTTCGGGGAATGCTGTGTCCCAGCTCATAAAGATCTCGGAGCCGAGGAGTTTTCTAGAAACTCGAGGGACTGCCCAGCTGAGGATTGCATGTGTTTGTACAGTTTTGAATATTTTGGATGTTCCTGTGGTCTCTCCAGCTGACTCCAGTCTGCTCTCCAGGACAGCAAGCCTGGGAATTGGGATTGAGGCCAACCCTCCAAACTCTCAGAAGTGAGATGACTTTCCAAGGCCACACGGCCAGGCATCACGATGGCTGGGGCCAGAATGAAGTCTTTTCTGACTCTGGGATAGGTGTACATAGACTGCTAGCCTGGAGCGGAGTCTCGGCTGAAGAGATTGAAGCCAGTTATGCTGATTTAGGCCCTAAAATGTTCCATGGTCAGTGCTGGAAACACGGGGTGCCCAAGACAAAGTCTCACCATCTAGTAGGGAGAGACATTACATTATACCAGATGCTGTCCTGTTCTGTTCTGTTCCATTCCATTCATGGGTGTTTTGAAGAGAATAAAGTATGTGTGACATTGCCTCTGTCCTGGGCTCTCCGCTGTGGCAGGTGTAGTGGCTTTCCACAGGGGCCACATGGCCACAGATCGGATGGGGAGCTTCTCTGGGGTTCGAGGATCAGCTGGGTGGGCATGGGGTGAAGGAGCGGTAGGTGGGTGCAGGGCTAGAGAGGAGGCAGCACAAGGCACAAGGCCAGGGTGGAAGCTCTGTCTCTCTCTCTCTTTTTTTTTTTTTTTTTTTTTTTTGTCTTTTTGAGACAGAGTCTTGCTATGCAGTTCAGGCTGGGCTTGAGCTCACTTTGTAGCCCAGGCTAGTTTCAAACTCACAGCAATCCTCCTGCCTCAGCCTCCCAAGTGCTGGGATTACAGGCATGTGCCACCACACCCGGCTTGAAAGCTCCGTCTCTAAGAGGCTGGAGAAGGTGCTGGCAGATGCCAGTCGGAAGCGCAAACTTGCCTCCCACTGCTCCAGTGACAGGGAAGCCCTTCTGGCTGTGTGGAGATAGAGACAGCCCCCGGAGGCTGGGAGCTGGGGTCTCCCCTGCAGGCGCAAGAGGAGATGGCAGGGGACAGAGTGGGTGTGAGTGGTGTGGCCTGCGTCACAGCTCCTTGGACCCTCACAGCGCACACCGGCATCTAACATCTCCCAGAGGCCTCCAGTAAGACCACAGCAATAACCGAAACCTACTGTGCTTGGTTGACCCTAGCTTTGCCCAGTGGAGGAACTGGGCTGCCCTCTTTCCTTATGTGACCTCTGCAGAGTGAACTTCCAGGAACCAGAGTTGGGAAAACTCTGCTTATCCCTCTGCCCCACACTATCAAGTCGTCAGGTCCCTGGGAAAGCCGCGGTGGAAAGCTGTAGCAGGTGTTTCAGCCAAGCTCCATCCATTCTGAGGATACAGCCCAGGCCATTCATGGGCGTGCAGTGAGCCCATCTACCTGCTTGGGGTGTGCCTGGTACCATCCTTGCGCCCTTCTGTCTGGGGAGATGGATTCGAAGAGCCCACAGATGGCTATTCTGTGGCATTTGCTGTTTTACTGAGGATGCAGGAGGTGATCTGTGAGCACCCTGACTCCCTCTGGGGTCCTTGGGCCCAGCCTGTTCCCTCTCAGTCCTTCTACCCATTTTTGGGCCAAGACTTACTGGCTTCCTTTTCTCAAATCGCTGCCTCCTGCAGGACTCACCTTCTGAAAGACCCACACTGACATTGAGCTCGAGGGCTGCTTTCTGGGCTCGCGGAAGTTACTAAGCTAGAGGCTGCCCTGGGAAATCTCAGAGACTCTGGTCTCACAACACTGGGGTCAATAACGGCCAGGCAGAGCAGTCTTAGCAGTGTGTGGCTGGGGAAGGATGCTCACTTCTGCACGGGATGAGACAGCGCTCACTAAAGTTTTCTGGAGAGGTCTTTATGCTCCAATGCATGGAGGGAGTGGCTCAAAGTCTTTTCTCTGCACAGCATCTGGGGGAGTATTTGGTGCGGCCTTAGGCCAGGTTCCCCTTGAGGGCCAGAGTCCCACAAAGGTACCCAGGCTTCCAGCTCGCTTTGCAGTGTGACTGTGGGCAGAAGTTTCACTTGTAGTCTCGGCTGCCTCGCCCACGAAGACCGAGCTGTCTGCAGCCTCCTGTGCCCTGTCCTGTGCTCAGTGTGCCTGCTGTGCCCAATTCATTTAGGGTGTCCCCCTTGCTGGGGACGATGTCACCTGGCTGTCTTCCCTTTGATAGGTGCCTGTGAAACCTAGCAGCTGTTCTTGAGAGGTGCCTAGCACTGCCAGTGGCTTCATGCCACCCAGGGCTGGGGCATGGTTAGGTCCGTGTGTGTCTTTTTGTGTGCTTTCATCTCCCTTTTTCCCAAGGCTTAGCTGAACAATTCAAAAGAAGGAAAAACTCACACCCCCAAGCAGAACAACAGACAGGAAATTGGTGCAAGCAGGAGAATCCCAGCCTCCCACAAGCTCCCCTCC
>PVLD010032755.1:0-14326 GCA_004027595.1 Dinomys branickii
AAATACTATTGTCTCTTCAAAACATTTTGGGTATGTGAGTTACCTGATCAAAGTGGCATTCTAGAAAGATAATCAGCACACTTGATTAGCCAATTCTGATAAATCACAATTCAGGATGATATACAAGAGAAATACTGGACTAGAAGTCAGGGGCTCTGGGTTCAAGACTTGGCTTTATAATCTCATTTGTCTGTGACTATAAAATGAAGGTGAAGGTCCCTACCTATTCTACTTAACAACAGTGCTGGAGGCTCAGTCGAAGAAAAAATAGATGTAAGAGTGTTAATAGTTCACCAGCTTCCCTGAAAAAAATTAGACTTCAGGTGGCTACAGGAGTTATAGTCAGCTTTTAATAAATATTCTGTAGGCCATCCATTCTGTTGCTGCATATGGTACATAAGTACACTGTCATATTTCCCTGAAACATTCTCAGCGAAAAAATAAGACAGTGGCAAGCCATAAGAAATGCTCTTAAAATACACTTTTAAGCGTCCGATGCTTGAATTAGCTGAGAATAAGTTGAATGCGAAGGCATTGCTGACTCTTTCCTCACTACATAGCCAATTTCCTCTGAACTCCAGGGACCACTAGTGTCCAAAAGAAGCAGCCTCATTTAACGGCCAATATACCAGTAAGAAGGTAGGAATATGGGAGTATTAGTCACAGGAAAGAAAGGTGCAGCAAAATGTTTCTTAGCATCTGTCATTAGGGGGTGAAGGAAACAGAAAAAGAAAATCTACACACTCATATTTTGATCTTTTCCCAGTGCTATGGTTTAATTAGCTCTCCTTGCATAATTAGATAGACTCTCGCTATATACCTAGAGCACATCAGTCCACCATAAGGCCAGCCTCTAGACTACAGAAAACAGAGTATCTTTTTGATGCCTATTAAAAGGTTTGGGGAGGTTTGAAGGGAGACTGTCATTCTGACCTGTCATTTTTATTTCCCTTTTTCTGCCACATCCCTTACTGATTCTTTCCATAGTTGCTCCAACTATTTTCTAAATTTCTTGTCACAACCAGTTTTGTGCTTTCAGCTCTTCTCCTCACAAAATATTCCAAAATATTTATGTGTTCTAAAATCACTGTACCACTCTCAGATAGGGCATTCCTATGTCCACCTCGCCCTCAATATGTCTGAGTTAGTGGGTTTCCTTTACCAGGATGCTGAGTCTAGCCAAAGGCAGACTTACAAAGGAAGAGCCCTAACATGATCAGGTAATGATCAAGAATGTTTACTGAGTCTAAGAAAAGGTCCCTTATTATTTGCAAACACATTACAGAATTAGTTTGTCATTTTGCTAACGGCTCGCTCAGTACTGGGCCTGCTCTGCCAGAGAGGCAGTCTTACATTCTTGGAACCTGAAGAAATGAGCCTAAGGAGCTTAATTTTTCCAGTAAATGAATATGGAGAGTTGAAGAATTTTCAGGTGGGTTAACATGACAAAGTTTGCTGTTACTTTTTGCCTGATGACAGCCTGAGTGCAATGGCTCAAGCCTATCATCTAATGACACTAACTAAAATCTCTGTAGCCAACCAAATGGTTGTCAACAAGAAGCTATGGAGTGACAAGGCAATCAAGTTGCTTGATTCTGTCTCAATGGAGTGGCTATTAAACCTCGATGAACTTGAAAAGTTACTGTGGAGAATATTTCAACTGCTTAGCAAGAATGATCTCCAAACATTTGACCCCTGTTACTGATTTATTTGTATTTTTTGTAGATTTATGTATACTAAAAACACTATTTACTTATTCATGTAATTATAAAAGTGATCACAGGTAAGCAGGTAAGATGTGTATATGACTTTACCTGGAGGAGGCCTAGTAGCCTCCTTTGTGCTCCCTTAGGGCCAAATCTTAGCCCCGTTGAACAAAGAAGAAAACCTACGAAGTAGAAGGGCACTTTCTCCAAAATTATGGGTGTGCCATCATTTCTTCATGTACTACAGATACTGTAATGGAAAGAGTTAATGTATCAGGTATGCGGAAAACAGGCTACATAGAGTGTTTGAAGGTGAGAGGCAATAAACGACTCTTGCTCTCAGTGCCTCACAAATAGCATCTTTTATTCTTCCTTGAACTCCTCAAGGGATGCTACATTATAGTCAAGGTCCTAGGGAAATAATAGATTTTGAAACAATTAAATTAGTCACATCACTCTTAGGAGTAGAACCATTTTATTACTAGAAAGTAGGGTTCCTTTGTGTTATAATGGATGTCAATTTTTAAGTTTGCAAATATAGTATATCCCCAGAATGAGTTATATACTCAACTTGCTATCTGTGACCAGTCCTCCAACATAACTTCAACCGAACTTCAGGTAGTCAAATAAACTAAAGCACAGGCTGCTATTTAAGCAGTTGGTAATGAAACTGGATTAAATTCTATACACTAGCAACTACTTAAATAGCAAGCTGGGCAAATGTTTGCTTCCTTTAGATAAATAATGTTTGAGTTTTAACACTAAGCTAAGTAGTCTTCTTATGATGTTTAATAATATGGGCATTAACATTTAGCAAATATCTAATGTTGGCTAGAAAGTTTATATTGATTTTCGTTTGACCCTTACAAAAGGCCTGTAAAGGAGGGAGGAATTAGCCCTACTATTTTAGAAATAAGAAAATTCTCAGAGAAAAATTCTCAGAGAGTTTATTTGCTCAAAGTGACACAGTCTTATCAGCATCATAGATCATTATTTTCAGGTCATATACAGATATTTTAAGAGAGGAAGAAGGTGTGTGTGCGTGTGTGTGTGTGTGTGTGTGTGTGTGTGTGCGTGTGTAAGTGAAAGTAAATAGTACCTTCCATAGTAACTAATAACAAATTGCTCTTTCAATATTATTCTCTTGTTTTCGACATAATTTACCAGTTATTTACAATCTTTCTGTGATGGTGTTTTGCTCAATTTGTCTTTGGCACTTCCTTAATTTCTTTTCAGAGACAACAGACGCCTTCACTTTAATCTACAACACTAATATAAACACTGAGTCACCTGGCTCAGGGAAACCTCAAGAAGGATTCTTACACATCTGTTGCTGAAAACAGGTCAGATGCAGAAGCTATTCCTAATTCAACTCTGGGTACCCATTACATTGTAAGTGTATAAACAATTTAATAATAATAATTTGTTTGCAGCAGGTAAGGATGCTTTTCACTAAAATCAACTGTAATGCCAGAGCTCTGACTGATTGATAAGGTATAATTTGACTTGCTGAGCCCCACTGTTGATTTTTTTTTTTGGCCAAATTTGTTTTCAGTAGTCTTTCTCCATGCATATCAGTCACCACATCCCACACCGACAGCTAAAAAACAAGTCTGCTTTGGCAATAGGTGCCTATCTCTATTTTAATTCACTCTGCATGCTGCTTCTTAACACAGTATTTTCTCATTAGCATCCTGGCTTAAGGCAGCCTGATGGGTCAGCATTACCTACCAAATCAAATACAATCTTCTTTGTCAGGATTTCAGTGACTTGTATAGTCTGTCCCAACTGTACCTCAGCAGTCTTACTGGCACCCATGCACACCACCTGACATGCTCCTTCTATCTCAGACAGGTTTCTGTCCTTCCTGTCTTAACATAGGCAAAATCTCCCCGCCTTACCTCTGAACTCCTCCAAGTATGGCAGAGCCCACACTGATAACCACCTTCTCTGCGTGCCTTTTGCTTCACACCATTTAACACCTGAATTTATATTTGTTTGCATGTTTAAAATTCTTTAACAAAACCTTATTTTTCTGTTTTGTGAATCCACCATGAATATGAGCTCCAAGAAAGTAGGCTTTCAGGATTTTATGTTGACCACCAGACCATGCCCCTACGCACAGAGTTAGGTATTGGAATGTAACAGAAAATGCCCCCACCCCCACCCCACCAGTATGCTTCAGTTTCTTACTTGCCCAGGTAACCACTCCTGCTCCGTTTCCAGATGCTCCTGTCTCTTAGAAATGGCTGGTCACTGTGATGCACATTGTATAATCCAATCCCCAACTGACAAGCCATTCTGCCTCTGCACTTCCTGCTTGATTATCCTGCACAAGCCCTGGACTACCGGAGAGGAGAGCCTGACATTTGGGGAATGATCCCAATCAGTGCCCATCAACATAAAATAAATCTGCTTCCAAATTCTGGGTTTCACTTCATTGTTTTTGCTTGCTGTTACAGGAAAGCATTTTTAAATTTTTGCCGTTCAATTCCTTGAAGATGTTTCATTTGGGGAATCTGGAACAGATTTATACTTGAAAGTGCCTAGTGGAATGTAGACTCAATTTTTATGTAAGTTTGTTACATTTTACTAATTGCCTTTAACATAATTCCTTCATCAGAGCCAGTCTACTTTAATTAATCCTGGGCATTCGTTCAGGAATTTCATCAAGATACCAAAAGAAAAAGAAACCTAACTCTATTGCACTGATGTAATTGCTATTGGCCTTTGTATCTGACACAGATAAATGTTGGCTCTTTTTCTTTCCTAATGTCAGCTTTCATCAAAGTGTTCAAATGAACTGGATTGAAGCAACCCTGGGTTTATGAATAGGTCTTGTGCTATATACCACATGGTTTAATTAGGAGCATGGTTCACGGATGTGATAAAACTTTATACTTTTTGACATTTCTGGACAAAACCTGTACTTTCATAGCACATTATAGGTTATAAAATATTTCACATGCGTTTTCAGTTTGATCTGGGGGATGAAACTATGAAGCAAGCATTATCTCTTTCATGAAACGAGTCAGAGAAAATAAGAAACCTACCAAAGCTATAAAGCTAATGGATGGCAGAAATGAAACATCCCAGGCTATGAGGCATCAAGCAGGCCCTCCTCAGATGTCAGCCCTTGACCTGGGACACCCCATACTCTAGAACTGCAAAAACATATTTTTAAAGAAAAAAACATCTGAAGGTCTAACAAAGTTGGGCAGAAAAAGGAGAGTTCAACACAGAGGGCACCCTGGTGACTCAAGTGAACATCAGTTCTGTGTTATGTATGGTCAGAAGATACAAATGTGAGTGATAATCCTTACTCTCAAGGTATATAAATATGTGAGCAATGAACATTTATGCAAATAAAGATGAGGAGACCAAGCCCCAAATAAGGTCTTCAGACCAACCCTCCTTCCATTATTCCATACTGCCTGGCATAACTGGTCCAGATCGCAGTTGTCATCTTTTCTCCTTAGCTTTAAGAGGTGGCTTTTTGCAACAGTTAGAAAGGAAATTTTAGTGAAATTTTACTGTTCTGCACAGAAAGAGTAAGAAAATACTATTTGGAAAAGAACATTGACAGCAGATTGTATTAGGAGGTTAGTAGCATGAACAGATGAGAGCAAGAGTTTTTTGTCTTTTTGTCCATTACCAAATATGCAGTTGATATCAAACAAATCATAAGAAGTATTTTTGGGAAAGGATCAGAGAAAGGTAGGGGAGATAATTGAGGGAAACTAAGAGGGAAAGAGAACAAGAAGGGAGCTCTGGGTTTTGTGTACGTGAAATTTATGCTCTTTTATTTTCTTACCAGGGCCTACCATAGCTCAAGTAATGGAAGCCAATGATTTTACATAGCCGCTGCTTTCAAGGGTAAGATAGGGACAAACTATGCTGAAAATTAGTTAAGTCTTCACCATACAGGGAACCAAGCAGATGACACAGGATTTAAAGGCCTGCAGGTAAGAACTTAGGATCCCTGAACCAAATGGTGACTGAATGACAATGCTTCCAGAGAATAAATCCAGAGATTGAAAAGGATCAGAGGAGGGATTAAGGACTTATACTTTCTTTTAGAAGCCACATTTACTTTACATTTCTCCGATTCAGAGTGTCAGCATAGACGCCCCTAGGAGTTGGCAGCTTCTTCAAGGCTAGGCAGAAATATTCATTACTACAAAAGAGAATTGTGAAACTTTTAAACTTATAAACCTCAGTCCTCACCTCCCCTGCTCAGGTTTGGAAATTTCATAACCAACATTTTATGCTACAGAGCAAGTTATAACTTTTAAATAAAATATACTTCATATTCAGAGTCCACCAAGCCAGGAGGCAGGAGGGTCAGGGGCATGGATGCACATCATTATTTCTAATAACCTCTGGTCTGCTGGCAACCAGAAAGCATTAAGTTTTTCCTTCTATATGGCATTCCCCCTTACAAGATTTATGCATAGGGCCTCATTTCCACCCATATCCAATCTTGTATCTTCTTCATGGTTTGCAAGAACCAACCAGTCCTTGCTACCATGATTATTAAGCTTAGCCCCAGTACTCTACAGTTCACCCTTCTTACATGCATTCACTTCAAGTTTGTGTGGAACATCCTTCCCTCCACACTTTTCCTAGTAAACCTGTGTTCATCTGTCAAGATCTATCTCTTCCTTAAGACCTTTCTTGACTATAGTTCAATGCTCTACCTGCAATGAAGTATTTCTCTTCTGTGATGTCCTTCTGCCATGTACCACTCTGCCTTGGAGCCAGCCAACTATGGACTGAAACTTTATGAACTGCAAACCAAATAACCTTTTGCTCCTTTAGCTTTGGGTGTCTGGTGTGTTTTCTCATTAATGTGAAAAGTAACTAAGACAACAATCATTAATGAAAAGTTCTCAAACTTAATAAAAGCTCCACTTTTAAGAAATTATTGCTATTCTCAATTCAGTACATGCTCCCTTATGCTACCACATATATCTAGGCACAAGAACACAAATATTCATAGACTAAGGTATGCTTTGACTCAGCCTCCATTTAAAATCTTAAAAAAAACCCCACATATTACTATCCAATTCTCAGAGAAAGGGGGAAATTTATGTAACTTAGAAGCAAAACCAAAGAAAATAATCTAAAATAAAGTTCACTCTCTCCTTTCTCTTACACACATGCACACACACACACACACACACACACAAACACCCATGCACCACCTGTCACTCACATGCTCCATATTTCATCAATGATTTTCAATTATGCTGTCATTTTCCCTGAAAGAAGATAAAAGAGCTATGAGCATTACAGACTCTCGTCTCTATTTTCTCATTATCTAATCTTATTTTTGTTAAGATCAATGCAGTATGACCAATATAGAAGAGATTTATCTAGATAATTACAATTAGGTAAGTTAATTTTTGATGAGATTTAGTTTCTCCTGTTGTAAAATAAAGGGACCTCCAACATCAGCTGATATCCCATGGTTCTTTGACTCTATTATAAACCACTCCACAGGTCACATGCCACATGGCAGATGCAAAGGATGCCTTTAAGCCTTTTTTCTTATACATAAGACTGCATATGTTCTGGAGTTTTTCTTTTTAGCTCAAATAAGTAAGGGATCTTAGAGAATGTAAGCTTTAAAATTCTGATGAATAAACTGAAAAGATGTTCCTCAACTCAGTTTGCCTCTTTTGGGGAGAGGGGAGCGCTAAGATATAATGGCAAAGTCTAAAAGACTCTGACCACAGTTAGGAGGTGTTTTGATGGCTACCAGGTTCTGAAATGTTGGGAAGAGAACAAGTATACTTGTCTTAAGAAGCAAAATCTTCTTTTGAGCTTTGAGCCAGAGCAACTCTAGACGATTTCTAAAATAAAAATGAAGACACCTCTAGAGGCTGGGGTTTGCTGGCTCCTGACACACACTGAAAGAAGGCAGTAATCTGGGTATAGAATACCTCACCCAATCATGAATACCAAATGAAACACAATGTATTGATGTCTACTGAATATATCAGTATTTGCTAGTAAACTGGAAAAAAATATACTTTGCAAGAGCTAGAAATTACACTGTCAAATCAGATCAATCTTGAATCAAGTTGGTATATTTTCTATAATTGCTAGACCAAAAAAAAAATATAAAAAGTTACTCACTAAGTTCTGAGGGAAATACTGGGTGTTATGCCTTGTGCCTAGATGTCTTTCCAAAACCTCATGTAGTCATAGGTGGGATTTTTTAGGCGTGGCTGGATCTAGATTGGGTGATGCTTAGGTTAAGGGTATGTGATTACTAAATCGGTCCACTGATTGGTTTGGCATCATTTTGAGTGTGGATAATGGGAAGGCCCACCCTTGATGTGAGTGCTACCTGCCCTAAGAGCACATAGCCTGGATATAAGGCACAGAAAGAGGGTATTTGCTTGCTTCTTGTTACTTTGCTTCTTCACTACTTTGCTGCTTTCTGCCCACCATGAACTGTTTCTCTCTGTAATGCCCCTTGGCCGTGCCACCCTGCCTGGAGCCAGCCAACTATGATGTGAAACCTTAGCAATGAGAAAAATAAACTAAGACACTGGGTCACTTCAAGAACTAAACATCTCCCTCTCCTGATGGAGGTAAATTAAATTTTCAAGACTGAAAATTTAATTTTTTTGTGGTGTCGTGGATTGAACCCAGGTCCTCACGCATGGCAGGCAAGCACTCTACTACTGAGCCACAACACCAGCATAAGAGACTGGTTTATTAATATGTGATGCCATCTAAAATATATAGGATTAGTAGTCTGTGTAATTTTATCATTAATAAGTAGTAGTTCACATTTATAACATTACATTTATGAAGTACTTTAATATATTTCATATTATTCACATTCATCTCTGCCAACAACACTGTGAGCATGATTGGACAGAAACTATCACATCTACTTTTCGGATTATGAGTATGAAAGATAAACACTAGATAGCTGACAGTATAGGCCAAGCATCAAGGTTCCATGCCTTCACTTTGCAATAAGGCTAGCAAAAGGCATCTCTTCTTGTATGCCCCACTCTAGGACAAAGCCCTAACCCATTTATCATTGCATTTTTTTTTTTTTTGGCGGTACTGGGGATCGAACTCAGGACCCTATGCTTGCTAGGCAAGCACTTATTCCACTGAGCTATATCCCCAGCCCCTATCATTGCATTTTGCAACATGAAACCTAAGGCTAAATTCCTGAATCTGTAGGGAGGTACATGGTAACAGTCCCAAATCTTGTGTTCTATTTCCTGATTTTGGCAAGGAGATTGGGTGATAGAATTTTAAGTCTCCCAGAATTTTTCCAAGATCTTTTGCTCTTCAAGTGTTAGCAACTACCCTACCACCCAAGGGTAGTGTATAGAAATTTCATACTCCTGGTAGGAAAAGGAGTTATCCTATGGATATTTTACCTTTCATCTATATGAAATATGTTATGAAAGTGTTCACTAGTCCAATAAGCTCAGGAGCAAATATACCACTACTCCATGCACACAACCCCAGGCAAGTTTTATTGAAAAATTGTGCTAAAATCCAGTAGTTTAAACATAGATCTACCATATGATCTAGCAAGCATACTCCTGTGATATCTGCCCAAGTGAACTGAAAACTTATGCTCACACAAAGACCTTTATGTGGGTGTTTATAGCAACTTTATTCATAATTCTCCAAAGCTATACATAGTCAAAATGTCCTTCAACAAGAGAATGGATAAAACAATAGCCCTTGCAATGGAATACTGCTCAGTAATAAGAGGAACTATTTGAAAGGAGGTACTGATTCACACAGCCTGATTGTCTTAAATGCATTTTTCTAAGAAACAGAAACCATATACAACAGGCTACATGTTGTATTATTCCATTCATATGACACTGTAGGAAAGTTATAAGGACAGAACACACATCAGTAGTTTCCATATGTTGGAGGGGAGGGACTGTTTGATAACAAAAAGATTCACAGAGGAAGTTTGAGAATCATGGAAGTTTTATGTGTGGTACTGGGGTGATGAGCACATGACACTGCATTTGTCAAGTCCTAAGTGCACAAAGCGAGCCTTCATATATACACATTTAAAGTTCAACTGGATTAGAGAACCCCAGGATAAAACACAGACTATGACAAATGAATCTAACTCTATTAAAAATGTACGAAATAACTGTAGGGAGGAGGGAATAAAGATGCTATATAAAGTATAATCAGAACATGGGGTGAATGTTCAAATTAAAAATCTATTGTTTGCAGTAAGACATGTTGCCATTAATCCCTCTCAAAATAATACCTCTTGCTTCAAACACACTTACCTCATCATTGTTTCACTTTCTGAAGCAGTTCTTTAATGAGTGTCTTTACTTGTGCTGTCCTGGCTGCCTGAATGTTCTAAGTCAATTCCAGGTGTTTACCTTTCACGGCTATTTTGACATTTGAGAAGAGCCAGAAATTGCATGGTGTGAGATTCAATAGATAAAGTAGATGAGGACACACTCTAACCTTTTTATTTGACAGAAATTTATGTAAGTGGTTGACAAACAAGGTGTGATGAAAAATTGTGCTTCATGTTTAAATCAACTTATTACAGTAAAAGATGCATTGCCATTAATCCCTCTTCAAATGCTCATAACATTCCCCCTCTCTTCGAACACGCTTACCCCATATTTCTTAGTAATATTTCTTTTATGGTAATAAGATTTAAAAAATTTAAATAGCTACCATATTTGCTGATGACCTGTTGTAAATTGAGAAAATTGTGTTTTGATTGGAAACTATAAGGACATAGAACTGCGCAATAAATGCGGTATTCTTGTCAGTCAGGTTTGTTTTCCTCATAGAGGTAAAGGTGAATACTTTTGCAACTGATTTACATGTACTTAAGTCAAACAGTTAAATGGAGGGTGGACAGGAGAAATTGATATCTCATTGTTAAAAAAGAAATTTATGGATGAGGAAGACCAGAATGAAGCTTGTAGTGCTGGAATAGAGTTAGAAACATCAGTATGTACTCATTTAGGTTAATATACACACAAAGGAATAGATACAATGTATGTGTATTTGAGTTCATATGCAAATACATGTTACCTACTTCTGGCCACTGAAACAATATAGAAGCAAGGGCAGCTCGCCAACAATGACCTGTCATAGACCTTGTTGTTTAAATATCCTCTCCAATAAAAGGAACCATGGTTCCTTGGAGAAATGCCGTGTTCTAATGCTAAAGCAGGGAAAATACAAGACGTGTCTGGAATGTCTTAGAATATTAGAATATAAGAAATATTTAACAAGTAAAAGAAAGAGGGTATGTCAAAAAGATCTAATAAAAATGGACAATTAAAATGAATAGATACTTCGCAGAAGACATAAAAATGGCCACTAAGTACATGAATATTCCATCATCTTTGACCATTAGGAAATGCAAGCCCAGATATCACTGAGATTCCACTTTACTCCAGAAGAAATGGCTAGCAAGAAGAACTAAAACAAATGTGGTGATGTTTTGTGTGTGGGTGGGGATGGGCATTGTTGGTTGGAATGTAAACTAGTGCAACTAGTGTGGAAATCAGAATAAAAATTCCTCCAAAATCTAAAAATAGAAATTCCATTTGACCTAGCTATACCCCTTCCAGGTGTCTTCTCAAAAGAGTGAAAGACATCATATCACAGTGATATGTGCATGTCCATGTTTGTAGCAGCACAACTCACAACAGATAAATCTTAGAAACAGCTTATATGTCCATCAACAGATGAATGGACAAAATAAAATGGTATAGTTATGCAGTGGAGGACAACTTTATTACTCTACCACCTCTTTATGAGAATAAATTTAAGTCTTTCATAGAAAAATGGATGCATTCTGAGAACATAATGCTTAGTGAAATGAATCAAACACAAAGGCTTAAAATATCACGTGTTCTCTCTTGGACTTCCAAAGTATAAATAATTTTAAGAGCAAAATAGAAGATATAAAAGAGGAAACAGAGAATAAGACCTTTTGCTAATAGGAGGTGGACTTAGAAATGAAGAGAGAAAGGAATGAGGAGAGGGAAAGGGAACTAAAAAGGGTTAAGATGTATGAGATATATGTACCAACTTTCCATGACGAATGATTCCGATATGTATCGCAACTAAGTACTGTACTGATAAGAAGAAAAGGAAATAGGAACCCACTGAAAGAATTGCCAGCGGCCAAAGCAGGAAAAAATTGAGCAACAAAATTGATAAGGTAATATCAGCTTAAAACCCAAAGCATAAAATAAATATATCTGAGTTTATACATATATAAATAAATGATCAAATAAATAAATAGTGGGAAAAAAGATCTTCCTGAAAGAATAATTCCAGATAATATATACACATGCTACTCTTCAAAGCTGACTTCAAGTTCTGGACTTATTTCCACAATAGAGAGAACAGAAAGGGAAAATTAAATAGAGACGTTACATTTAAGAAGCGTGGCATACATTACCTTAACCAAATGACAAAAGTTACCTCCGGGGAATTATTAGTGGTAAGTCTTGTTAATATCATGTACCTTCATATAATGTGATGACAGTGGAAAGTTTCCTCTGTGTTGTTTTTTGTAAAACCCATAACCCCAGTGTAAAAGTAATTAAAATATCAGACTAACACAAATTGAAGCATAGTGTAAAAAACACCTGTCTAGTACTTCACAAAATGTTAAAGAAAAACAAGGAAAAACTGATAAACTACTACAGAATATAGAAGACTAAAGACCCATGATGATTAAATGTAATGAATTATGTTGGATTAGATCCTAATATTTAAAAACAATAGACATTAGTGGTAAAATCTGAATGAAATCCAGCGTTTAGTTTTGAAAGTTGTACCAGAGGAATGTAAGATGAGAATCTTAAGGGAAACTGGGTAATAAGTGGATAGTAATTCTTTGTACTTGTTTTACAACATTATTTAAGTATAAAAATAGCCACAAACAACATGTTTTTTTAAAAAAATAAACCATACAGAATACATGAAATATATCCATATACACAAACATGAAAATGTTAATATAAACTAGTTTAAACAGGTATATGCCAGATTTGTCCTTATCATACAATTAGGGAACAAGAGCAGTCTTCTGTTGTCAAGAGTTCACCATTACCTGGTTGTATGATCTTGAGCAAGTCTTATATTCAACTTTGGGTTTGAATTTTCCATCTGTACAATGAGGGGTTGAGTTAAATGGTATCCAAAGACCCTTTGAGGTCTACCCAGTCTAGGTTCTTTTTTCCTGTGGATGACACAGGAATAGAATCCCAAAACTTCCATTGGGCTTGTTTAATAAAACTAGCTGCTTTCCCAAGATTAAGAGTAGAAAGTTCCTTGTGAATTGAATCACCAGCAATCTGAGAGAGATGGATTAAGAAGCAGAACTACTGTGCACAAGCTTCCTTTCTGGGCAGTGTTCTGTATTCTTTAGGAAATGAGGGCACTGTAAAAGCCAAATTATAGGTGGGGTTTAAGAAGAAGGAAAAGCAAACCTAAACTTGTATTTTGATGGTTAAGATATATATTGCTTCTTGTCAAGACATGGCTGTCCAACTATGCTGGCTAACAAGAATACATTTCTAGTAAGTCCAAGTGCCTTCAAAATGTCACTCTTTCTGTTTACTACATAAAAAGAGATTATATTCAAGAACTAGTACATCTGTTTTTCAGGGAAAAGTCAGACCCCCTTGAGAAAAGAGCACTATATGTTTTTACTCTCTGTTCTTGAAGGTCTTTGTTTAGGCCAAACCTTCAAGAAAGCAACCCTTGACTTTGTTAGCTTCACTGACATTCTTACAGTGCTTAGCAAGTAAGAGATGGCTGACAAAGATGTACACCCTCACTTTCAAAAATAGTGACTGTGTGTGATAAACATGTATACTCACACACCAACCTCAAGACTAAGGAGCTAGACAATCATCTTGTAAAATATTTAAACTACCAAAGGTTGTCTATCCCATTTTGACTGCCTGTACATAAGATTAAAGTAAGATTAACATAATAGATGTGGGAAATCAACCTAAAATTCAACTGAGACTTTCAAATCTTATCAGCCTGTGAGAAAATTAAGGAGGGACTCACTCAAAGGCAGAAGCCTATCATTGCCACCACCATATACAGCTGCACTTAAATTCAATAACTGTTGTTATATTTCATTCTTCCCTCAATCAGAACTTTCAACAAGCCTAACTATCAGTGTGACAGACAAACTTGCAACCTTTGGCTTTCCCCTGATGTTCATAGCTTTGAAGCCAAAGGGTCTTTCTGCAGAGCTTGCATCTTAATGGCAGAATGTTGATTTCATCTTTACAACTAGATAATTTTAATAAAGAATATTTGGGCCCAACTATTATAATTTCTTTTACCAGGTATTTTTCTTTACTTTTCCCAACACATTTTCTTTCAGCATGGAAGCTTCTATTAGATGGCAATAGAGTATAGCATGTTTCCTATGTATAGACTTTACCTGATTTTTCCTATATTTTTACTAGTTCATATGGTTTATACACAGTAATGATGTTCATTTTGGCAGATTTCCACATATACATAACATATATTAGTCATTATTTTCTCATTATCACCTTTGTCCCATCCTTCCCCCTTGTTATATATAT
>PVLD010032756.1:0-14326 GCA_004027595.1 Dinomys branickii
TGCATGTCTGTATATGGGTCCATACATCTACAATTCGAAGATATCAATGGATAAAGCAACAACTACTGTTGAGACCATATCACCTTGTCTATAGATTAGTTGTGATTGTACTATTTTCTATGATAATGGGTGTCTGTTTGTCAATATGTTTTTGTACTTTTATGTTTCTAAAATAAAAAAAAATAAAAAAAAAAAGAAGATAAGTGTGCCTGACAGAGGTGTGTTAGCAGAGTTCTATAAAAGTCTGAAATTTTTTTAAATTACTAAAATTTAGGTATCTTTCCTGAATTTGTGGTTCATTTTTTATGGAAATCCAAATTTTTTTAAAAGTCACCTCCCACACACACTGTGGTGTAAGCACGCACAGTCACAAATCTGCACTCCTGTAACACAGGAACACCTACGCGCTGATTTGTACCCCTTCTGTGGAAGCACCAAGGCGTGTAATATCCCACCCATGAATATTTTAAATGTCAAAATAAAGTTAATAAATGTGAAAAGCCAAAAGTAAGTAGCTCATCTCCACCTCCAAATGCCCCCTCTATTACTGCCTCCAGTCGGGAGCGACAGCACTCATAATCCCCTCTGCTGCGGTTTCTGTCTCGGCCTTTCGCACCAAAACACTGACAAACCCTGCTGATGCTACTCCCCTAGACCTGCGTTTCCCAACCCGTGAGTTACAGCTCGGTATGAAACCAGCACAGTGGGCAGTCAGCGGCATTTTCTGGAATGGAATGAAAAATATTCAATTAGAAAGACAAATACTGTTTTGTGATAAATTGTATGTGTGCCAGGTCCTGAAATAAAATGTTTATCTTCTTATGGGTTACAATAAAACAAAATGAAAAACCTTGTCCCAAAGTTCTTGACTCCGCCCCCATCTGCCCTGGCTCAGGCCTCCCTCTTGGTATTCCTGCCTCCCATGCTGCCCCTTTTACCTCCATCCTGACAAAGGGCATTTGCAAAACACAACTTGAGCCTGTATTTCTCTAAACCTTTTCCTGACTCCCTGTCCCCCAAAGATAAAGAGCTCTCTGCATCCCTGCGTGATTATCCTCTGGCCTATTTCCTCTACCACATCTTCCAGCACACACCGCCTCACCACCAGTGTTATGGATTAGGGGTTGCAAGCTTTTAACATGAATGGCTGAATGTAAATATTTGGACTTCGTTTATTTCTAGTACATACTCCCAAAAACAAAAAAATAAAACCTTTAGAAGTGCAAAAACTACTCTTAGCACAGCCGCTGTACAAAAATAGGGCTGGATTTTTTTTTTTTTTTTGGTGGTACTGGGGATCGAACTCAGGACCCTGCGCTTGCTAGGCAGGCACTTATTCCACTGAGCTATATCCCCAGCCCCCTAGGGCTGGATTTAGCCAGCAAGCTGCCACAGACAGTAAGTGGTTTTCCCATTTAACACACGGTTTTTATGCTTCTCCCACACCGCTCTTCTGTCTAGAACTAACCTCTTCCCATTTCTCTGCCTAGTGATTCCTACATCCTCTAGGATATTCCTACTCAAGGTGAGCTATGTGCACCGGCATCACCTGGAAGCCTTTGAGAAATGAAGACCCCAGGCAGAAGCCAAATTTCAGAGAGCACCTCAGGCAACTGCACACCCGGCTGGAGCTTGAGAAGCACGGCAGAGTGAGCTCCTCCAACCACCTCTAACCTGGCCGGCATTCTCTACCAGCTGCCTGCCTTGTCAACGCACTTAGCGTCCTGAGAGTGAACTGAAATTATATTTTTAATCATTTGCTTTTCCACCATTCTCTGAATTCCTTCCAGGGAGGACCATGTCCCACTCATCTTTGAATTCCCAGAATTCAGCATGGTAGCTAAAACGGCGTTCAACTAATATCCGCTAACCAAAAAGAATCAAGTCTTTTTTTTGTCTATGAAAAGGGTAGGACAATACTCATCATATAGAACTATAATCCCAGCACTCAGGAGGCTGAGGCAGGAGGATCGTTGAGTTTGAGACCAGCCTGGGCTACATAAGTGAGTTCAAGGCCGGCCTGAACTGCACAGCAAGACCTTGTCTCAAAAAAAAGGAATAAAAGGGGAAAACACAGTGATGTGCACAATGCTTGGCATATAACAGGTACTCCCATCAATGTTACCAATGTATGCAATAGTACTGACTTAAAATTGCATTTAACAAAGCAGTTATGAAATAGTGAGAAACAATGCAAAATTAAATTTACCTATGATTTCTATTGCATAAAGGTTATCTAAATATTTTAACTAATATGTGTTAAAAAGCACAAAAAGAGCAAGTTTTATTACAAATAGGATTGAGTTATGTTTTCTTTTTCCTTCTGTGTATTTCCATTAATTTGACTGTAGTGTTGTTTGTGAAATAAATACTTTAACAGAGTGAGAATGGAAATACGTACACCCAAAGAAAAGTGCAGTCACAAATATCACAGTTTCAGAAAGTATCAATAGTCCTTTGATTTAGTGCTCATTCCGGCAGCACATGTAATAGCTCTTTCATTTAATCCAAGGAGACACAAACTCCTCCAGGATTATTCTATACTCTAAAAAGCATATGTAGATGCTCAAAAAATGTTTACTTGAGGGGAAAACATACTTAGGTCTTTCTCCTCTCTTGTTAAGACACGTTACTTATTACAGTCTTGATTCTTAAATAGAAGTAAAAAAACAGAGTGGAAGAGACAAAAGGGAAATGATTAAAAAGATGGGAGGAAAAGGAAAAAGACGTAGAAAAGGGGTCAGAAAAGGTTAAAGGGAAAAAAAGTATTAAAATCAAAAAGACACTGAAGAAAGACTTTTTTTAAAAAGTCAAAAAAGATATTAAGATAACTAATTCCTCAAGGGCCAGTAACCTGAAGTCCGAGCTCCCTAAGGACCGCAAAAGGAAGGGCCCAGACTGTCCGGTTACACACAAGGAGACGTATTAGTGACAAGTGCATGTGTGGCCACCTGCATGCACGGACGACAGGCTGCACACAGGTGTGGCAAGGTGGCGTGGCCCACTGGCCAGGCGCACAGGCAGGAAGCAGTCTTAGCTCTGCCCCCGTGAATGAAGTCAAGCCCCTCACGCTCCAGCCTTCGATCCCTCTTCATCATCAGGTGATCTTTAACAATGTCTGTGAGTCAGAAAGTGCCTGTCGGTCACAAACTCAGCTCCCGGGGCAGCTTCCCAGGTACATCCACAGCCTGCCGATGGCGGCCCCCAGCCCTTGGAGGCTGCTGTGCCCCAGCACAGATCTGCTCAGCACCCCAGCGACTGTGCCCGACAACGTAGGGACGGAGGTGCATTTCTTGTTGACTTCACCACAATCACATTCTTATCACAACCAGCAATTTAAAGACTTCTGACTCATTATACGGGCGACCAAAGACAAACATTCCCATTCTCCACTATTCAGTTCTCCTCAGTAGTAAGTCACGCGCTGCCCAGGAGTCTCCAGCAGCATCAATTCTAAGCGCTCATTCAGTTCCAGGAAGCAGCTTATTTCCTCCTTCCAGGCAAGTGGCACCAAAAATAACCAAGAATAAACTTTCAAGCTGCATGTGATTTTCTAGGCCTTCAGCTTAAAAATTTATTACATTAAAAGTTCTTTCCCGATCATCATTAAAAGGGCATTTACGAGTGTTTTTTTTTTTTTTTTTCGGTACCAGGGATCGAACTCAGGACCTTGTGCTTGCCAGGCAAGCGCTTATGCCACTTGAGCTATACCCCCAGCCCCTTAACGAGTGTTAACAATTCAGGTTTTATTTCATTTACAGTCTCTTAAAACTACTTCAGGTTTACATCAAGGCAATTCTTCCAAGTCCACAAGCAACACATCCTGTTTTGTTCCTGGTTCTGTGGGAAATGAAAACTAAGTAAAAACTATTCTTCACAGACACATATTTCCAGGAATATCACCTAAAGAAAATTACTCAAGCAACTCAACTGGAAACACTATTTCTTGAAATCTGTGTTAAAAAAAAAAAAAAAAAAAACCTTCACCATGTAAGTTGCTTAAGTGTTTACTTAACATCTTGGACACAATTTTCTGGGTGATACAGAACGGAATCAAATGCAAATTTATTATCTGTACCACTTAACATTATTCATTCAACCACCACAGTTACATCTTATATAAAAAATAACTAAGTTTAGTCTTTTTAAACACTCCGGAGTTAAAAAGTGCCAATTATCATTATGGCAGGTGATTACAGGAAACATAAAAATTACTTTAAATTTGTAAGGCCTAAAAACTGTTGGGAGGATTTCAAGTTAAACTAATGTATACACTCAAGACAAATACATTATTTTTCAAAATTTATGTTTTAAATGTTTCAAAATGTTTTTATTTTACATTTTTATTAAAATCTGTAAGTGCAGAGAACTAGGTTAAATACAGTTTTTTAAACACTATTAAATTAACAGGATGCGTCTTCCATAACCCAGGCACAAACTTGGGGACCTGCCAGAAGACAGGCCAAGAACTCAGTGAGCACAAGTCCATGTGCGAAAACCTCAGGAGGCTGGATCAGCAGCCAAGAAACCCAAATTAATCCATTTCATGAGCCCTTCCTCCCCCCACACACTCCTGGCCACAGAGGAACCACCCTCAGACTCCCTCTAATTCTACTCCTAAGGAGAAGTGCGGAGGCAGGTAAGGCCATCAAAGCACAAGGCAAGTCCACACAGCAGCAGGACAAGGGAGGCTGCCTGCCACTCTAATGAATCAAAGAAAAGGCATTCTCTTCTCCCTGGACTATGAAAAAGGACCGAGACTCGCGCGTCAGCCTGCAGGGGTGAAGGTCAGCATGCACGAGCAGGCTGGGCTCTGGGCTGCACGGATGGGTCAGAGTCACAGTGCACATCAAGGCCCACGTGGGTCCCATTCTTCAAGCCACCTGGGGCAGAAATCCTACATTTCTCAGGCAGCCAATACTGACTGGTTCCCTGGACAGCTGTCACTCAGTAATGACTGAAAGCCCATGACAAGCCCCCCTCAAGCAAGTGCTGCCACTTGGAGGAATAAACTAAGTCTCCTTGTTAATCACTAATTCTGAAGTCAGGACAAGGTCACTTTCAAATCCACCATGAATATTTCGGTGATAGAAAAAAACAAAACACCAAGGGCAAGATGCCTATTCCACATCCAGTTTCAAAGATCACAAGTAATTTTAGAACACTGAACGGAACTACAAAATGTCTTGCAAGAAGATACTGGAAATCTTATTTACATAGTTCTTCCAAACATCAGTCACAATTTTTTTGTTGTTTTGTTTGTTTTTTTGAGGCAGGGTCTCCCTATGCAGTTCAGGCTGGCCTTGAGCTCACTTTGTAGCTCAGGCTGGTCTCAAACTTGTGACGATCCTCCTGCCTCAGCCTCCCAAGTGCTGGGATTACAGGTGTGCGTCATCACGCCCAGCCAGTCACAATTTTAAAATCCCATTGGTGGGGCTGGGGATATAGCTCAGTGGAAGAAGTGACTGCCTGGCAAGTGCAAGGTCCTGAGTTCAATCCCCAGTTCTGCAAAAAATAAAAATAAACATAAAAATCCCATTGGTATCCCTTTTCTGTATCTATCATTACTCACCATCACCACTCCTTTGTGAGAGTACTGGAGAGGGCCGGGGATATAGCTCAGCGGCACAAGCACCTGCCTGAGAATACTGGGGATTGACCCTTGGACCTTTGCATTAGCTGTATCTCCAACCCTTTTTAAAATTTTGACACAGGCTCTTGTTAAGTTGCTCAGGGTGGATCTGAACTTGAAATATTTCTGCCTCAGGCTCCCAAATTGGTAGGATTACAGGTGTATGCCACTACACCTGGTTTTCATTCTCTTCTATACGTCCTTGTACTAAGCTAGACAATTTCCCTGGACAAAAATTCCCTAACACGTTTTCTTTCTTAATTTTCCCTTTAACATACATGAACAAATAATACAACAAGCCCGATGTGGTGGTGCATGCCTACAATCCCAGCTCCCAGAAGGCTAAGGCAACAGGATCGTTGCAAGTTCAAGACCAGCCTGGGCTACAAAGAGAGCTCAAGGCCAGCCTGACCCACATGGCAAGACCCTGTCTCGAAAAGATTAAAAAAAAAAACCCTACAACACTATCATAACACCTTAAGAAGCTGTTTCCACTACTACAGTAAAATTGTCTTCTCCTGGGTTATCAATCATCACCTGATTATGAAATCCACAGGCACCTTCTTACCCCTCTCTCATTTTTCTGTAGCCTGTAATGCCAGGAACCACCTTTCTGCTACTTGGAGCTCTGTGTTTCTTTGGCACCAGTAACTAAACACCATCCCGGCCCTCTGCCTGTCTCACAGCCTGCTCAGCTCAGTTTCCTTTACTAAATCTGCTTCCTCTTCCTGCTACACAAAGTCTCAAGGTTCCACCCCCGGCTCTCACAATTCCCACACCAGTCTCTTCCTCCCTAATCTAACGGCACTCGTGTTCTTTTCCACCCAGATTCTTCTCCTGTGTCTTTTCCATTAATCGAAACCCTTCTCATCCCTTAATGCCCAGCACAAGCTGCCCTTGCGCCATAAACAGGACAGCTAATGCCACACCCACGTTCTAAGGACCAGGCGTTCTTTTTATTCAGTCCTCAGGCCACCAGGAAGAAGACACTGACATTAGCCTTATTTTGCAGTTGAGGAAAATGCACTGTAAGTAAGTCGCCCAAGGTCACACTACAGTGGACAATGATGGAGCCAGAATCCAAACCCAGGACATCCAACCCCAGAGCCTTTCTCTGAACCAAGGTACATGAAATTACGACCCACCAGTCAAATCTGGCTCCTCACTTGCTTTTCTTATACCCATGATTAGGACTCATTTTTAAACTTTTAAATGGGTGGTGGAAAAAAATCAAAATCGTATTTCATAACCCAGTAAAATTTTATGAAATTCAAATTTCATCACATACAAATGAAAGCCCATGGCCTTGAATCAAGGCCAGCAATTTTCTGAAGCTGTTGGTTTCAAGCGGGAGCCTAAAGTGGTATCTTTCTGTGGTCTGTTGGCCATTTTAGAACTTTAGAAATGTAACGGTCAACTCATTAGAAAAAAAACAAATAACTAAATAAATTTTAGAAGAGGACTTCAAGATGGCGACCGGGTAGGCAGCAGAGAGAGAACCTCCTGGAGGAATGCCACTCAGACAAAGGAATATAGGAATATAGGAACATGTGAAGGACAGAAAGGAAAGAGTGGGTATCCTGAACTCAGGAAGGATCTGAAATGGGAATTGAAGCCCTCGGAAAGACTAAGCAAAATCTCTGCTGGAGGAAAAGATCGGAGATCCACCATGGCACAGTTGCAGGGAGAGGAGAAGGAGGAAGTCACCGCTCCAAGCACACCCTTGGCCCACACCCTTGTTCTGGCAATCGCAGTTTCAGCTTCGGGGACCCACGCTCACAGAAGCCTCCCGACTCAGCCAGGGGAGAACAGAGTTCCGAGAGCTGGTCCAGGGCTGGAGAGGGGAGGGTACAGCCAGGAAAAGAGGCAATGGTGGTCGGGAGCAGTTGTCGAACCCAGTGTGAGGATGAGAAGTTACAACAGTCACTGGGGCAGAGTCCCCACCCTGCAGCAACCTTCCTAATCAGCGCCTGGAGAGAATCAATGCAACTAGTACACAGCCCACCACGCCCGGCTCTGCGCCTGCCTCAGGCAGTGACCCCCTGCCTCTCTGCTGGGTGAGCCGCTACCAGTGGAGAGCAGCAGAGAACCTCGGAGGCGAGCCACAGTGGCTCCCAGGGTCCGGCCGAGGAGCAGACAGGGGGTCCAGCACCGCAACGGGAGGGAGATGCAGATGGAGGTGGATCAAGTGGCTCCATGCCCTTCTCACTCCAGCATCAGGCAGGAAGCACGAGCTGGGTTGCCGGAACTCAGCTCCCACCCTGAACTCTCTCTGGGAGCACCTTGAGTCTCGGTGGCTTAAGCAAGCACCGCCTGTTCCTGGCAACAATGGGACGAATCCACAGTCTTCAGGACTCACCCCAAACTATTAATGTGAGCACCAAAAGGGTCTCCTTGCAGCTTGCACATGTGAACCTTGCATGAACCCACAGCAACAAATTAGATGAAAAGCAGCAGACTGGGAGTCTGAAAAACAACAACATACTCTATACAGCAGACCCGAGAAAATCCTCCAACTCTATTCTAGAACTAATCTTTAAACACAGTTCATACCCTGAACTAACACAGTGAGAGAACAGGCCAGGGAGATTTCAAGCCCTTATACCAAGCATCGTAAGTTCGTCCAATGCCCAGCTGCAAGGGGTGGGGAACATTAATACTGGAGATCAGGAGGAAGGAGGAGGAGAAGAAAGGGCCTCCAGCATCGAGGCAACGGGACAGAGCCGAACAGGTCACCAAGGGTGCCCCAACGGGGGCGCGTGCCCTGCGGCTGCTCCCGTTGTGGGCCCCGCGGCTGCTCCTGCTGTGGGCCCCGCTGAGGGCACCCCACAGACTGGACCCGCCCCCACCCACAGCACTGCGACAGGGCGGAGCCAGGCAGTCCACTGTGAGCATAGATGCTTTTCCACCTCCGACCATGGCAGTTTGTATACAAGTATGTATGCTATAGTATAGTCTGAGGTAGCTATATCTCTTCCCAAGGCAAGAGTCCAGGGGTATAGATAAACCCAGGAGTACAGTTATTATCACAGGGAAGATGACTGATTGAGTGGTAGGGTAATGGAGATGAGGGAGGAGAAAAATTGAATGATCAAATGGGCCATCGTCTATGTAACTGAGTAACAAATGTGAAGATAACATTATGTAGGACAGCATCAAGAGCTAATTCCCTTCTGTGTTCTCTATAATTCTGTATTTCCTCAATCGTTTTTGTATTAACAGAAATGAAGATAACTTTATATTATACAGCATCCAATGCTAATTCCCTACTATCTTCTCTATAATTTGGTATTTCCTTTAAATGTTTATGTGTTAACTAATGTGAAGATAACATTATGTAATACAACATCCAGTGCTAATTCCCTACTATATTCTGTATAATTTTGTATTTTCGGTATTGTTTATGGTTTATTCTGGTTCATATGTCTCCATTCTTTTGTCTTTAAAATAAAATAAAATAAAATAAAAAATGAATAAATAAATGAAAGCCCTACCGAGACACAGTTATACACTGTCTGTGACTGTTTCCACACAGCCACCAGGCTGAGAGTTTCTGACAGACAGCACGGCCCTAGGAGCCCACTAGGTCTCACATACTTACAGTCTGGCCGGTGACTTTAAAAAGTTTAAGAATTCTCTTTTAATCACTACATTCTATTGCCTTTCTTTAAAAGATTCCCTGATCTCTTACTTCCTGAGCTGGAATAGTTTCCCCCTCTTGTACTCACATCACACTCGCACCTCTGAGAACAGTAATCTATTTGCTTTAGGTTTCACCTAACTTGTATTTTTCACAGCAGACTGTAATTTCCTTGAAGACAGGAAATAACTTTCACTTTATCTTCCCCTTGCTGCCTCACTTATTGTCACTAGCCAATAAATGTTGGATGATTTAAAATAAAACATTGCAGTGTAAATCTTTAAATAGATTTCAGCTGTTCCTCTAATATAAACATGAACCATGTAAACCAGACAGACCCTATATTGGTGGATGGCAAACATAAGCGCCCACGCGTACTTCTGTTAGATGTACGAGCTGGCACAGCCTTTCCGAAGGGCAGCTGGACCTGGCTCATTTAATTGCTCATTTAGTATCTTAAATGCACATTCCTTAGGATTCAAATTTCACCGCTAGAAATTTACTTAAGGAAATAAGTGGAGTAGCGTGCAAACGTGTACATGAACAGGATTAGAGGAGCGGACACACTTACTGAGTGCACAGTACACACCAAGCACTGAACTAAGTCCTGCTAAATGAAGACCCTCACGGCTTTTAGTATAAACACCATTAGCCTTATTTCATAGATGAGGAAATTAAGACTAGAGAGTTTAAATAATCTGTCCAAGGCTGAGGGATCACAGCTGACTTTTTTAAGTGGGAGAACTACAACTGACTTTAATTTGTACATTGTTAATCTGTTCCAAATTTCCTACTGTACTAAGCACAACTTACACATATAACATTTTAGGGCAGTAAAATAACAGAGAAACCTTACTTCCATTTTTCCTCCCTTTGGAAGCTTAAAGAAAATACCCAGAACAAAACAAATAGTTCTCACTTTTCATTTAGTTTTAAAAGTCCAGAAAAAGTCACCACTCTAGACTTTAAAACAAAAATGGTATTTACTGCATAAAACAGCCTCGAGAACATTCTGGATTGTATGTGTTGGCCAGGGTGTCACTGCATGATTCAGCCAGTTTTTTTTTTCCCAGTGCTGGAGATTAAACCCAGGGCTTTTACACTGAGCTACATACACACCCTTACCCTTTTTTGTTTTTCATTTTGAGACATGGTCTGACTAATTTGCCCAGGCCAGGCTCAAACTTGGAATCCTTCGGCTCAGCCTCTCACAGTGCTAGGATTACAGATGTGTACCACTCTGTAGCTCTGTTTTTATGGTTTTGCCAGCAAGCAAAAGTAAAAAGTATGTTGTCACTTGTAATGAATAAAGGGACATGAAATGGATTCATTTATGATCATAAGAATTTAGAGAGGTGGGCTCCCACTCTGCAAATCACTAAGTTTGGGGCTTTTCTAGCTTCAAGCTGCTTTGCCTCTTACCCAAAAGCATTAGTCAAGCGTCTCCTTCCATACTGACACTGAATCAGCACAAATACTTCCACGCCAGTTCTATTCATTGCCAAGATGACCATGTGAAAAACTCCCCAGAACCACACCTTACCTCTTCTGGCACAATAATTAATGGATACTTGTCCTCAGACAAAAAGTTGAAAATAACCCATATTTTAAATGCATCCTCTTCTACAATGAGCAGGGGGCTCTTTGTGAGGTTTTTTTTGACACAGAGGGTCCAACACATCCTATTGAATTCAATCTTGTCAAAGTTGTCTTGGACCTAAAAAAAGAATGAGAAAAAACTCCCATGAATCAATCCAAAACAAGAAGTAGATCAGTCAAGTAAACAGAAGCAGAAAGGCCCCTCCTGGCTTCTGCGGTAGTCATCCCACTGCCAACAATCACACCCCACACACTTGCTCTGGTGCTACACGTCAGCACCCAGCTAGGAGTGAGCCTGACACTGACCACTATCTCTCCGTATTTCTAACTAGCTAAACATGGACCTGTCATACGTGTTCACGAGTGCACATTCTCCTCGCACAGGGACTACCAATGCTGATACACAGAGCTGAGAATGACAGCCTCTCAGGATGAACTACATACACCTTTACCCCATCTTTACTTGGACAGTCAAAGAACATATCTTCTTTAGGGAAAAACTATTTAGCTGAAATTCTCAAAAGACAGTCTTGCCACACTCACTCAAGCATTCAGTAGCTACTATTCCCTTGCTCAGTGGCTACTCTGAACAGCAGGGGAGGAAAGAATAGGCTGACTGGGGCTGGTATTTTTTTCTTTCTTTTTTTGAGACAGGATTTCGCAAGGTAGTGCAGGCTGACCTTGAACTCACAGTAATCCTCCTGCCTCAGCCTCCCAGGTGCTGGGATTACAAGCAGGCGCCACCATGCCCGGCTGGGGCTATTTCTGATCTCTAGTATTCAAGGCTAATTATTCTCCAGCTAGGTCTTATTTTCAGGGAGACATGGTATAATATAGTGTGGCGAGTGCTGTAGAGGTAAGCAGTGGATTCTGTGGGAATGCTGAGGGGCTAATCCGATCGTAAGATATGGGTGAAGATTTGCAGAAGGAATGGCACAACAGAACTGAGTCCTGAAGGACTTCCAAGGCTCAGGCACAGTATCTGAAAGTGTTGCAAAACCAGGAACAAGGTCCAGGGATATAGCTCACAGGCACAGCACTTGGCTGGGTGCACAAGGTCCTGGGTTTGATGGATGGATGGATGGATGGATGGATGGATGGATGGATGGATGGAAGGAAGGAAGGAAGGAAGGAAGGAAGGAAGGAAGGAAGGAAGGAAGGAAGATGGGGGGAGGGAGTGAGGAAAGTCAGGAACAAGACAAGAATGTCAGCTCTCACCACTCCTGTTCAATACAGTAGATGAAATTTTAGCCAGGGCAATTAGAACAAATAAAAGGGCTACAAATAGGGGAGGAAAAAGTCAAATTACCCTTATTTGAAGATCATATGATCCTATGCTTAGAAGTCCCTAAAGATTCCACCAAAAGATTTTTACAACTGATAAATTCAGCAAAAGATCAGGACAGAAAAATCAACATTAAAAAATAACAGCTTTTTCGGTACACCAATAATGGACTAGCTGGAAAAGAAATCAGGAAAACAATTCCATTCACAATGAATCTTTTTAAAAACCAAACTAACTTAACCAAGGAAGTGAAAAATCTCTACAACAAAAATTTACAGAACACTAAACAAAGAACTCGCGGGGGGGGGGGGGCACTAGAAGATCGATCATCAAAAATACCTGTTAATTCTGGATTGCTAGAATCAATATTGTTAAGTAGACATATTACTGAAGATGATCTACAAGTTCAATGCAATCCTCATCAAAATTCCAATGACATTCTTCACAGAAGTAGAAAAAACAAACCTATATCGCTTCTCGGCCTTTTGGCTAAGGTCAAGTGTAGAAAAAACAAACCTAAAATTCTTATGGAAACACAAAAGACCCAGAAAGAATGCCAAAACAATCCTGAGAAAAATGAGCAAGCCTAGAAGTGTCACAATATCCAGCTTCAAATTATACTTCCACGCCACAGAACAGAAACACCCTGGGATGGGCACAAAAATAGACACACAGACCAGTGGGGTAGAGAAAGCACTGAGGACACAGAACCAAACCCCAGCACCCCCACAGCCATCTGATTTGGACAAAGGGACCAAAACATACACTGGAAAGAAGACATGGTGCTAGGCAAGTCAGGTATCCACATGCAGAGGACTGAAACTAGATCCCTCTCTCTCTCACTGTGCAAAAACTCAACTTAAAGTGAATGAAAGACCTAGGTGTTAACACCTGAAACCTTGGAACTGCTACAAGAAAACAGGAGAAACACTTGAAGTCACAGGTACAGGCAAAGATTTCCTAAATTAGACTCAACAGTACAGGAAAAAAACCAGCAAAAATCAACAAACAGGACTACCTCAAATTAAAGTTTCTACATAGCAAGGAAACAACCAACACAGTGCAGAGATCACCTACAAATGGGAGAAAATCTTTCCCAGCCACTTCTCCAGTAAAGGATTAATATCTAATATATATAAAGAACTGAAGAAAAACAAAAAATAGCCCAATCAATAAATGGGCAAATGAATTAAATAGACATTTCTCAAAAGAAGTACAAATGTCCAGTAAATATATGAAAAATGTTCAACATCTTTAGCCATCAGAGCCATGCAAAGCAAAACTATAAAAAAAATCATCAGAAATATAAGAACATTAAATGTTCATAAGGATGTAAGGAAAAGGAACCCTTGTACACTGCCAGTGGCAATGTGAATCAGTACAGCCCCTGTGGTTCCTCAAAAAAACTAAAAACAGAACTACCACAGGACTCAGTCTGCCACGCCCTGGTATATACCCACAGGAATTCAAGCCAGTGTGCTGCAGAGATACCTGCCTGCCCGTTTATCGCAGTATAATTTGCAATAGCTAAGACATGGAGCCAATGGACAAGTGGATACACAAAGTATGGTATAGAGACACAGTGGAGAATTATTCATCCATAAAGAATGAAATTATGTCACTTGTAGGAAAATGGGAACTAGCAATCATGTTAAACAAAATACGGCAGACTCAGAACAAGTAGCATGTATTTGCCCTAATTTGTGGGTTTTTTTTAAAGCATGGAAGAAGAAGGGCGCGGTTACTGGACAAGAAGGAACAAGGGAGAGGGGTATCCATGGAGTAAGAGAGAATAGCTACAACCATAACATGTAACATGCAGGTATAAAAATACTACCTTGAAAATACTGGGCACAGCGGTACACGCTTGTAATCCCAGCACTCAGGAGGCTGAGACAGGATTGCCATGAGTTCAAGGCCAGCCTGAACTACAAAGTGAGACTTTATTTTAAAAAGCGGGGGAGTGGGGGAGACTTCCGGGAAGATGGCGACCGGGTAGGCAGCAGAGAGAGAACCTCCCAGAGGATTACCACCCAAACAATGAAATATAACAATATGAACACAGAAATAAGGACTTCCGGGAAGAAGACGACCAGCCGAGAGAGCGAGTGTGGAGGGAAGAACGGCTTCAGCTCCTGAACCCGACAGAGAACGCGCTACTGGGACAAAC
>PVLD010032757.1:0-14326 GCA_004027595.1 Dinomys branickii
TGTGTGTGTGTGTGTGTGTGTGTGTGTGTGTGTGTGTGTGTGTGAAATGAACTCATACCCATGTGTTATGGTGAAAAACACATATTTATTTGTATGGGAAGAAGATCAAGGGGAAATGATCTTAACTGATGTCTTGGTAGCAGGTCAAGAATAACTTCAGAGTATAGAAGTAGAGTAAATGAAGTATGTGCAATTCTTGCAGATAAGCTGGGCTTCAGGTGTAGTGTCCAAATTTCCTCATTATGACATGGGAGAGTATTTCTCCTATTTCCCCTTCCATTTGGGAAGTGTACATTTATTCAGTGGTATTTAAAACATCATGGAGGACCTATTCTTACATAGGGAACTGGAATTAGAGCATGGATTTGCAAAACAAGTTGTGATTGGAAAAGTTACTAGAAGTCCTATAGCAGACCTCTGGGATGGTATCAAAAATTAAGACAATAAACAACCCAACATATATTTGTGATCAGCAGAAGTTTTGTGAATTGGTGTATATATTAAAGCAGTAGAAAATATGAGTTGTCTGTAACAAAAATATTTTAAAACTGCATTTGCTAATGAAATCTGATAAGATCTCTTTATTTAAAGGACTTTACTAATTTAATAATGTGGGACCTATCCATGTTAAAATCAACCTCAAATCTTGGAAACATCTGGAGAATCTCCTCACTATGTTGGAGTAACATACCACAGCCCCAAAGCCTTTCCGCTCTTGGTGATTCAGTGGGGTGTGGTTGTGCGCACACATGTTCATGCCTGAGAAAACACCATCACTATTTTCAGAGTAAACACTTCCTGAAATCATTAGTTAAAGTATGTATTAAGTAATTAATAATGCTGGCACTTTGGAGCCATATGAAAATTTTCCTTCGTTTTGTGAAACGTTCCATTCAACAATGTGACTAGTCATTGAGAGAGTCTTCCAGTTTAATTTTGATGGAGAACATGAAGGAAGATTCAAAATGTGAAAACAGTGGAAGCTCTTTCATAAAAATTTCATTACAGTTCATAAAAGTGAGAAGAATATTTCTGGGTTTCATATAACTTTCCAAACTCTAAGGAAGATGGATGTTTATTGCACATCAGAGTTTCCATTTCATGTAGGGAAATCAGTTCGTAGTATTTTTCAGGCTGTATATCATTACAGGACAAGAGATAGGGAAATTTAGGTTTTTAGAATGAGAGGTAGCATTGCTCCATTGGTATTTCATTGGTACTTATGTCCTTAGAACATGTTGCCTGACACAAGCTCATTGAAAAAATATGCCTTGTAATTTATACCTAAAACATGCATGTAATACAGAACTACTGATGCCATTATCATTATTGGGAAGAGTATAGGGTGGCAGTTGGCCTGAGGCTCTGAGCCTTTATTACAGCGGGATGTGGAAGAATTTAGCATCGGGCCAAGTCCTGGGTAGAGAATAACTCTTCACTGGGAGAGATATTGCTTTGAACCATCATTACACATATAGCAATTCTTTCTCTTTTCTTTTTTCTTTTTAAAATGAAGTTTATTGGTACAATTTAGGTATGCAGAGTGAACACATTCATGCTTGGGAATTTGTACCTGTACATGATATATCTTATTTTTTTTGCGGTACTGGGGATTGAACTCAGGACCCTGCGCTTGCTAGGCAGGCGCTTATTCCACTGAGCTATATCCTCAGCCCCAAATGATATATCTTAGTTCCTCTTTTTTTCCTCGTTTTTCTCCCCTCTCTTATATGTAGCAATTCTCACCAAGTGCTTTCTTTAGCTCAAAATTTTTCTGGCATGTATTTAACCCTTGTGAATAATTCCAAATGAATCATGCACATTATGGTATTGTTGTTGTGCTGCCGGTGGGCAGTATGCTAGAGAGGATGAAAAGTAATCTTCAGTGAGGAGTGTACATAGGGAATTTTAACCTAGCTGATATATCAGTCGCCTCTCTTCAGTGCGTACTTTCTCGTACACGTATAACAATTGTGTAGGCCCGTAAAACCCAAAGACTACAGGAAGTGGTGGGGAACTGGGTGGCTGCAGGTGAAATAAACCTGGATAATAGTCCTGCCAAGTTCCCACAGCTGGTAGCTAACTGATAGACCTAGATTCTTCTTTCTCCCCACTTAGTTAACACATGCTTTCTTATTAATATGATTTATAATTCTTTCAGGCGTTAAGCAGGAAAACATGCTAACTTGATTAAATCTGTGGATATACAGAAGTGTGAGAGTGGCTCGTTTGGAATGCCTCATTTGTCTGCCTGTTTATGGTGGTAAAATTAGTGTATATCACTTCTGTACATAGGCAAAGCTATTATATTGAAAAGATTAAGCAGCAGCATAACCCACTCCACTTTTTCTTTCTTTTTGTGCTGCACACACAGGCAACTCAACTCTGATTCATTGTCTTTTTCTCGAGTGTAATGGAGCTAATCTTTTAGGTTAAAAATAGTGCCCAATTCCCATTTTAGGTTTTTATTAAGTGAGAAGAGAACCACTGATATTAGTAAGAGATCAGTAAATGTAGAGAATCACTCAGTTTAAAACTGGCCCTTAGCAAAATTATAAGAGAAGTTTGCCACCAGAAAAGTAACCTATTGCTTTTCTCCCCTGCTAAAGAAGTCTCTGCACTCCCTATGTCCATTATTTTTTCTGTAATAAAAGGTCTCGCTGTGTCCTCCAGGCTGGCCTTGAACTCACTATGTAGCCTCAGACTGGTCTCGAACTTGCAGGGATCTTGGCTCAGCTTCCAAGTGCTGGAATCACAGGTGTGCGCCACCACACCGGCTCTTTGCTCATTATAATGGGTCACTTCCTTCTTACCTTCTGGATTGCTGGTCTTATTAAAACACACACTGCAAATCTACTCTCTTAACCGTTTTCAAGCATATAGTATGGTGGTATTAACTAGTGTAACTATGTTGTGTAATATGCATCTTAAACTTATCTCTCCCATCAAAATGAACATTTGTACCCTAAGACCAATATTCACCACCCTCAACACACAGTACTTCATATCCACCATTCTACTGTATATTTTTTTCAGGGATTGAACTCATAACCTTGTGCTTGCCAGGCAGGCACTGTGCCACTGAGCTATATCCCTAGCCCTATTTCACTGCATTTCTGTAAGTTCAACATTTTTAGATTCCAATTCAAATTAAATAGATTTTACGTCCTTCCTTTGCAAATAAGTAAGTGTATAAGGTAATGCATGTGTTAATTCGGTTTTTCTTGTCATCTCACAGTACACACACAATTTTAAACATCCCACTGTGTACCACAAAACAGATCCAAGATTTACCTGTCAACTAAAACACCCTTCCATCAGTTGTACACGAAAGTGTGGCACACTCATACAATTCCAAAGTTTTTTTTTTTCTTTAGGAGTCATCACATATTAATAAGTATAGCCAAAGATGTAAAACTCTTTTGGGGGCTTCTTATACGAGCTATAGAATAAAGAAGAGTAGTTAAATACTGAAATTCTGAAAGATTATCTATGGAAACTGAGTCCTCAGTCATTTTCCTAAAGAGGGCTCCATGGTTAATTGTTTGAGAAATGTTACTTAACTCTTTATATTGACAATTTTATTCAGAATAATGAAGAGTCTAAGAAAATCTGTGAAAAAATTTTTTATTCTGTTTAATGCAGCATTTGGAAGTGGTATTTGACCATGACAAGCAACGATGACTTGTTCTCATGCTACCTACTGGTACTCAGCAGAATCAGCATTTTATGAAGTGCATTACTGGGCTTACTCAGGGGCTTTGTGCAGCACCCGTGAGGTGGCAGCACATGAGCCAGGTTTGTCACTACGGTGTCTCCAGGACAGGAAACTGTGACGAAAGACCTTTTCCATCGAATACAGAGGGAATAAACTAAAACTAGTTACTAGAACTATTAGTTACTAATTAGCTACTAGATGACTTTTGAGACACTGGGGCTAATTTATACTTTAATTTGTTACTTGAGGACTTCAAAATGAGCAATAATTTATGAGCTTATTTAAGGTCTGAGATATAATATTGGCTACAAAGGCTTAATAAATACTATGAAAAAATCCAAAATTTATTGCAGAGGCTTTGTTTCATAGAATTTAATTTATTTTTAAATGTTCAAGCAACTACCATCTTCCTCCCTCTGCATTACCCTCAGCACAACATTTACCACCACCCAATATATTATCTATTTCATTTATTTGTTTACTTTTTGTAACTCCTTCCACTAGGATGTGATTTCTATGATTACAGTTGACTTATTTCCCTTCAGTTTTTCATCGTTGTACCTACAGAATCCAGAGTACTGCCCGATACCTGGAGCATGCTATGAAATTCTGTATTTGCTAATGAATGATATGGGCCTTAATGTATATATTTAAAGTCTCATTAGTATGTAGAACATAGAGAAAACCATCTATGGAATGAGGTGGGGAAAGAAATGCCCAAATGGATCCTGAGAAGTAGAAAAAGATAAGTAGAGAACTAAGAGGAAACGATGTGTTAGAAATAACTGGAGAAAGCACCATCAAGAAGGAAACCATGTTAAGACTTCAGAGAAATTGAACATGGTAAACATTTCTCTCCTTGCAAGCTCCACATTTGAGTGTCACATTTTCTTTTATAAAAGGTACTCTGTGTCTAGTTTTAAACAATTTATACTACAGAAGAACTTTTGGCAACTCTTATAGTAATCATAAAGCACTTTCTACAACCATGCTATGTTGAGGTGTTTATTTATTTTAAAAGTAGCGTGCTCCAGATTTGTGAGGAAAGAACAGGCCAACCTTGATGTTGACTTTGGAAATGAGATCATCCTTTAGCATTGTTTGTATCTCTGAAGTCAGTGTGGGGTTAATGAAAAATGGAACAGTAGTTCCAACTCTGTGTATCTTAAGACTTGATAGTCTCCTGGAGCTGAGTCAAATTAAGTTTCTATTACCAAATACCATTTCCATTACCCTTCTAGGTAGGTCTTAATGACAGATACCAGCTGAGTTAAACAACTGTAGTTGAATTCTCTTGATAATATGCAGGAGATGTCAAACCTCTTGGTGGTGTATTAGTATGCCATTTGTAATATATTAATGAATTTGAGCAGTGTGAATGTACTATGGACATTTATTTTATTTCACGATAAATCTGTTTACACATTTAGAGTTCCTTAGTAGTTGCAGGAGTGATGGAAAAGAGGGTCATGGTTGGAATTACATTTAGAATGAGAATGTGGTGGACCTTTAAGGTCAACAAGGAGGACTCCAGGGTTATACATTTCTAGTGATCCATAAAAATATTCATCAATATCCATATGAACCAATGATAGAATGTATGTATTAAGAGTTGACTCTACTATTCTTCTAATAATTAAATTCAAGAAAGTTTGAGTTTACTTTTCTATACTTCAGAATTCTACAGGAGAAAAGAAAAATTGAATTTATATGTCTATTATTTAATATCACTAGTTTTGCTTTCTTGTACTATATCTCTGTAGCTATATAAAGTACAGTAGTAATTCAATTATAATTAATCAATATTAATTAAAGATTAATTATAATAGTCTTAGTTTTTTTTTAAAACACAAGAATATGATACAAAAGTACAAATTACTTGCTGCTCATGATTTATAAAGAGTAGGATACACTTTAATTCTGTGAAAGGAAAATGCTTTTCCCCGGAAGATGTGTGTCCATTAATTATGTATATGTTAATATGAAATTCAATATAATCATTATCTCAATGTATTAGAAAGGAAATTGGACTCTTCATTAGGACTCCTATGTCCGAGCCTGATTTTGTCACCATCTGCTCACATCCCAGGATCTCTGGCTGTGTTTCATTTCTTGTTCTTTTGTTTCTTTATTACCTTATGATTTATGAGTTATATTGAGAGAATAAAAAGAAACCCGTGCCAAAATGTAGACTGTCTGCATTTGGATGAGCTGCTGAAGTTGGTTCAGGTTCTTTAGTACAGTAAGATGAACATGGTACAGAGTCTCATGGTACAGAATTTTCCTCTAGTGCCGGTGAATCCTCATACAATAAAACTGGTTAGACTTTTGTGGCTGAGAATATTGTAAGTTTTGTTCTATCAGACAGCGCGATTCTTCTGGCATTTGTTTTATTTTTGCTGTTGAGGGGTCTTTTGAAGCTCCTTGGAAGGAATTCTCTCAGTGCTGTATAGAGACAAGCCAGGGAAAGCAGAGTTAACAAGAGGGACATGGCGCACATGCTTTAGACCACTACTTGTCGTTCTTGCCAAAGCTTTAGTTACCGGGAGATGGGAGCGTGGAATTATCTCTTCACTGAAGCATTAAGCTTGGGCTAAACAGCTGCTAGTGCCTGAACTAATACTTTGTTGTGTGTTTTTAAAAATACATAAACTAACATTTTCTTAACTTCTTTTATAATCATTTTTATGATGATGATCTATGTTGTTAAACACTATGCAAAATAATAAAAATAATCTGAACTTTAGATCTTCAGAGCACAGTTGTAAATTTCTAGTCTTTCTGTGTTTAAAATGTTCTTTTATCTTAATTGAAGTGTTGCTCAGAAGAAAATGAAATAATGCTTCAAAACCATATGCAGTCCTTCACATATGAGCCAGAACTGGGAAGGCATAAGTTTGTTTGATGTATACAAATCCATTTTAATATACATGCAAAGCCCCAGTTCTTTGATGTACTATGACAGAAATTTCACCAAATGTTTTACTGTTGAAATAGATAAGACAATGATAGGCTCTGGACCATAAATCTTAGGCTGTTCTCTATGTGAATATAACTGTGCTTGTTTTATTTTGAAATTCCAGAGTTGTTTTTATTCTTTTTAGATGTTAATAAATACTGAATGTTTAGTGCACACCCAGAACTTTAAGTGCAGTTTTGGAGAAAAGAGAGCTACAGAGTGAGAGTAACTTGAAGGAACCCAGAACCTTATTCTGGGACAGCATTAATATACATAAAGCCAAGGGTCTATTCTGTAAGGTAGTGTTAGGCTGTAGACTAAGGAATTATAGAATATAGAATTTAATTAGGTCTCCATTATAATATATATATATATATATATATATATATAGAGAGAGAGAGAGAGAGAGAGAGAGAGAGACCCAAACTCTGGACCTTATCCTTACGCTTGCCAGGTGGGTTTTTGTGCTACTGAGTTCTGTCCCTGACTCTATAATATTCTTTTAATATGAACTATTTTATACAAGTATGTTTTTCAAATAATTGAAATTTATTAACTTCATATTTTAATTTAATTTTTATTAATTTTTTGACATTATGATATAGCTTTTCAAAATAAAAATCTGTCACCTGTGTCTCAGGATCATGTTATGGACATAGACTCTGAGCTAAAAATAAATTTAGAGATGTTTTAATCTGGTATTTTAATTAGGTACCTAAAGAAACTGATTCCAACAATTTTCCAAGGGAGAATAAACATTAGAATCTAAGCCTCAGTAACTGTCTAAGCCTCACTAACTGTTGGGATTTTATTATGTTATCATTTTGTGCTTTGATATTATCTCAGATCACTGATGTGTATAGGACTATTTTCTCACCATGGTTAAGTGATCTTAGATTGCTATGCATGTATAAAATTTTTAATAGTATTTGTTGAATTTTACTTCACTGCCATCCTGACAACAGTAATTTTTATACCTGTTTTGGACTGGGAAATGGGTTTTAATTGCTTCCAAAATGAAAATAAAGACAAGTACTATAAATCCAGGGGATATGTTTATTCCCTGGGTTTACAGAAGACAGGCACGGGGATCCCTGTGCTTCTCTGTGCTCCTTGTTCACCCTCATCCTGGCGGACGTCACAGCCATACTAATGAGGAACCCAGATCCTGGATTCCCATTTCTTTCAGGATCAAAATTCGCTTCTATTTCCAGTGTCCCTGAACTGCACTGCACTAAAGTCACCTGTTTGGTACATGGTCACTCCTTTGCCTCAGATACTTTATAATGAAATCTTAAGTTAACAATTCTATCCCATTTTCTCTCAGTGTACTGGTTTTCAAGTGAAGAAATATTTGTCTTTGGCCTGATTCTTTTGCTTTCTCTTGTATTTATTATCTTTCTTGACCAACCTGCAGTTGATTCTCCGTTACTATGACCACTGCTTATTATCCGTAACTTCCCTGAACCCATTTTTTAAGTTTCTCAGCCTCTGATAAGAACTTAATCCAGACGTCTCCTTTAAGTCTGTACCAGAAAGCTATTGGAAAGGTTTTTAATCCTCAAAGTGAGTGACACCATAAATCCAGTCTCCAAATTTACGGAATTTTAACACTGTTCAGAATTTCAGCTATATTTGGGTAGACAGTGCTTTTTTCTTATTCTTTACAAGTTTCAGAATTCCCCTCCTTTTAAAACATGTTTTTCTCTTACGTTTGCTCGTACTTTTCTTGAGTGTTCTTAGCCCCTAGAACAAATCCACCCAGGGAAGCCGCTCACCTGGTTTCCTGCCACCAACCTTGAAAATATGAACAGATGCCTTTGCCACTTCTGGGTCCTTTTCTCTTAGGTTATAGGGTATTATCAGTTGGGGAATCTAGTTTTATTTTACTTTGGCCGAATGCATAAATAATTATTATAATACTATGGTTTGATTAAGTCAATGTCCTCAGAGATTTAAAAAAAGTCATCACTCTTCCTTTCATGACTCATTTATTTCTGATCTCTCTAAGTTCATTTCTAATGAGTCCATTTCTCTCTCATTTATCATTTATCACATAGTTTAATTTCTATGACTTTTTTAAGCCATGAAGTCTTTCTTTCTTCAAAATGATCTTTGCTGCTGGTGCTTTCTGCCAAATGAGCTTTTGAATTATGTCACTAAGAAATATTTTAAAAATGCTTTTGGGAATTTTGATTGGAGTAGCACTGAATTTATATATTAACTTGGAAGAGAATAAAAATCTTGATTACATTAAATCTTCAAACACATTGATTGATATATATCTTCCCATTTAATTAGCTTTCCTTTTATCTACTTTAATAATGTTTCACATTTTCTTCATAGAAGTTTTTACCATATTTTATGATTTCTGTAATTATTTTAGGTTTTCTTTCTTTTCAGTATTGGGAATGGAACTTTTGCACTCAGCTACACCCTCAGTCCATTTTTAAAATTGTTTTTCGTTATTATTTTGAGACAAGTTCCGTTAAGTTGCTAATGACCCAGGCTGGCATTGAATTTGTGGTTCTTCTCCTTCAGCCTCAAATTTGGATGGGATTACTGGAATAGGCCTCCACACCTGGCCTGAGTGTCTTACTGTTCGAGGCTATTCTGAATAAGAATTTTCCTGCCAAAGTGGTCTGTCAACATGCACAGGGTGCCTATTTGCAATGTAGATGCCTTAAAATCCTTCAAGATAGTCTCATTTCCCTTGGGCTCAATATTTATGTGCTTCTCATAAACCCATCGTCTTTTCTTTTCAGTCTCCTCTTTAATGCCAGCCTTTAAAGTCCAGCCATGTAGAATTCTGGTTTAACCCTGGTTTCTTTTTCACCCTTTAGCTTCTCATGCCTATTTACCTCACTGACAAAGGCTGTCAACTCTATCTCCAAAACCTTGTGTCCCAAATGCAATCACTGGGTCAAATCCATTGCTTCCAATCAAGAGCAAAGCACCATCATCTCCATCCTGGTGAACTGTGGTAGCCTCTAGCTGACTTCCTCGCTCTCTGTTATGTTATGTTATATGTAGATGCTTCTCAAGAACCTCATACTCGTGAAAGAGGATTGGATGAGGCGGTTTATAGCTGAAGTACTGACTGTTAAAAGGTGGGCTCAACTAGAAAGCGTGGGTCACTGGGACTATGGCCTGAGAGGATTTATCTCCTCCCTCTGCTGCGTTCTCTCCCCGCTTCCCTGCTTCCTGGTCATCAAGCCGTGAGCACCTCTCCTCCTGCCTTGGAGCAAGGTGACAGTGGGTAGAACGATTAACCAAAAGGGACCTCTCCTCTCTTTACGTTCCAAGGGTCTGTATTTTGTCCCAGCAATGAGGGATGTAACTAAGACACTCTTCTCCCCACCACTGCCACTTTTTATGTAATATCTATAGTGATTGTGAAATGTAAATTGCACTATGTACATAATTTGCCTAAAAGTTTCTGGTGGTAATTAGAATAAAAAAGTCCTTATCCTGGCTAATAATGCCCTACTGGATCTGTTTCCCACCTTCACGTACAGTGTACTTAAGGCCAACCTCTTCCTCAGGCAATATTGCACCTACTTTGAACAATTTTTTTGGTCCTCAAACCTTTGTAGCTTTTTATGTTTCTTCTTTATTGAATGTACTTTGCCCTACCAGGAGGTAAACATTAGGAAAGCAGAGGTCTTGCCCATGACTCTTCCCAAGCCACCTTAGAGTTCAAGAAATATTTGTTGAATAACTGAATCAGTGTATTTCCTTTTGGATTCCTCTTCCTCAAAGAACTGGGTAGCTTTAAGTTCACCTCATTTTTTGCCTTTGCTTAAAACATCGCTCTGATTTTCTCTCAGAATCGTTCCCACTTTCGCCGAGAAATGTTATCCTCTGAGTGGTAGTTTGATTTCACTCCCAAGACTGCTCTCTCTGCCTGCCTCCTGGCCATCTTCCTCACAGAGTGTTGCAGACAGCAGTCCCTGATGCATATCCATGAATACCATGTACGTCTCCTACTTACGCTAATATTTTCTAATGGGCCATAAATCCCACCAAGGCTGGCAGAGTCTCCACTCTCCTCTCAAACACATTTGCAGCACTCAGCACTGTGGTTGCTCACGGCATAATTATGTAACAACTATCTAATGAATGAACAAGGGAGTGAATGAATGATAAAATCTGTTTTGAATTCCCCAGAGCCCTTTTAGTGACATTTCTATCTCTTTTCTATGTTCCAGATATTGACTGAAAAATAACACCCAGAGAACAAATTGATATTTGTCATTTTCAATGCCTTTTGTCCAAGAAATCCAAGACATTCACAAATATTTTAACTCCGGTTTCCTAACTTTGTAGTCTGTTCTTAATGAAGATAAGTTTTTTAAAAAACTTTTTGATAGGAAAAATATTTCTGTACTAAACTCTATTATTATTGCTTTTGCCTAGGCCAGTCCTTTCAATGTGTCTTCAGATTGTCCCAACCCAGGAATATGAAAAAGTTTTCAACAAGTGAGCAATTGTGTTGCAATAAATGTTCTGAAGTGTTAGATTTGGACACGCTCTGAATTTGATATTTTTCCTCTTTTACATGAAGATTTTCTCATGCGAGCCCGAGTTCTTTCCCTGCTGCTCTAGCTTTCTGGTTTTTCTCTCTTGCTTCTGTGAATGCTAGTGTTTGTCAGTATGTGGTCTTTCATTTTGGAGCTCGGTAGAAGTCTCACCTTTATGTGCTACTTTTCCCTTTCTGACGCTCGAGCCCTGGACCCAGTCAGTGTTATTCCCCAGTTCTTCCAAATATAATACATTTTACAGAGGAAAAAATGGAAAAAGCTTTTAAAGATCTACATTTGGGAAATCAGTGTGGAGAGTCCTTTAAAAACTAAGATTAGAGGTCCCAATCAAACTCGCTATTTCCCTTCTGAGTATCTTCCCAGAAAAATTAAAAACATCATACCCCAGCAATATATGTGCAACCACATTTATAACAGTAGAATTTTAATAACTAATTCTTGTGAACAACCCAAATGCCCATCAACTGAGGGATGGATAAAAAAGATATGAGTTTTTTTTTTTTAGCTATAATGGAGTATTAGTTAGCCATAAAGAGGGATAAACTGGAGACTTATAAGTAAATGGGTGCAACTGAAATCCACATTCATAAGTGAAATAAATCATATGTGTAAACATTGTATTGTCTCACAAGTGTGAGAAACTGAATGAGTTAAAAGATCTGAAACGCACAATAGATATTGTGAATTGGGAAGAAAATGTTCAAAGGAAAAGACAAACAGTGATGGGGAAGAGGGGAAAGGAAAAAAGGTAAAAAGAAAAAAATATGGATACACAAGATAGTTAATGTAGTTACACCTAGTTTCTTCAGTTCATTGAAAAGAAAGTTTTGTGCTAATATTGTTTGGATGAAATATCATACCTATACTTTGCACTCTGAATTACTACTAGGAAGACAACAATACACAACATATCAACTACTGTAATTGTCCTACTAACCTGTTTTGAAACTTGGTTTCTCATGTTTATCATTTTTCTTTAAAATTACAAAAACTACATTTGTGTAAATATATCTTTTTATTGGTTACTTTATAGAACCCCTTTTGAAATCTAAATAGTAAACACTTCCTATGTAGTCATTTTACATAACAAATCATGCTTATCATGGATATCTGAATACAGTAGCTAAAAATCATGGAAACTACTAGTCTACAGGTCACATGGTAACACGTAAGGATAATCATCAAAAAAGAATGGCTCAATTTCTAGAAAGTTACTGTAAAAATCACACACGTATGAAGAACACTGTCTCTAAATTGTGTACTGATGATTATGAGGGTGATGATAAGGAACTGGTCTGGCACATAGTTTTGCAAATGGAGACGAGTTTAGTCCAACTAAAGTTCTGCTTACTTAACATTCTCAAATATGGGAGGCTGGAGTTATTCTATTTTTTTTATCTTGGCTTCAGCTAAAATAGTTTCTTCTAGGTTTCAAGAGGAAACATTTGCCAGGAAAAAAGTTTCCCTGTCCAACCTCTAATGAGTTATGACAATGAGCAAGCGAAGTCTTCTTCAGTGCAGGTAATACCTCACCGCTAACATTCACAAAGCACAAAATATGTTTAACTTAACTCCTGTCTATTTATTCAGGCCTAATAAATCTACCTCACATTACAGATTAACATAAGAACAGATATGAAACAAGCTTTACACTTTCAAAATAATCTCAGGGCGTAGCGCAGTGGTACATCCCATTTTCAGCTAGAGTAAAGTGAAGCATCAGAAAAGATGTAGTTGCTCAGTGATAGCTATCATTATTAAAACTTATTATACATTATTAATTACCATTACTCTTTTTCCTTCATGCAACTGTCTCTCAGCTGAAAGTGACAAATTTCTGTAAGGGGTTTCATTTTGGTAAAGTCTAGTACAATCCATAATTGGATAGATAAATCATTGAAAAAACATGCATATGTTTTGAAAGATATAAAACTCAGAATCCTGTAGAGATTTTAGCCCTGTTGTTTTCTTTCTATTGTGTTTGCCTGTGACTGAAGACAAATGCTAGGGACATTTAACTTCAGGATAAAGTATAACATTCTCTTTCATCTCTAGTGTGCATCTCAGCCCTACTGGCTTTGAAGAGCCTTATTTCATAGAATACATTTTTTTGTATCTGAAACATCTTTGTTGCTATAACCTCATCACTTTAGACAACAGGCATATTCAACATGCTTCTTTCCCAAAACCAAAACTTCAAAATCCTATTCTGGTCATGTGGTCTTTGTTGTAGTCAAGTTAACTGTATGTTGTCTTATTCTTTTTCCTTTAAATCCATATACCATTGACCTTTTCTATTTACAAGAGATTGAACAATCCAAAGATTGAAATTTTTTTTTAGAAAAAAGCATCTGTACCGCACATGTACAGATTTTATTTCTTGTTATTATTCTCTGAACAGTACAATGTCACATGCATTTACACATTATGTATCATTGTATTAGGTGTTACAAGTAATCTAGAGGTGGATTAAAATATATAGAAAGTTAAATATGTACAAATTGTGTGCAAATGCTACATCATTTTAGATAAGGGACTTGATTTTAGGAAGTTTTGGTATCCACAGAGGATCCTGAAACCAGTCTTTGCAGGTGCCAAGGGACGGCTATGCCTTTTATTTCCTTTTCTTGTCTTATTGCCCTGGCTAGGGCTTCTGGTAGGATAATGAGTAGAGTGTCACAGGGACATCTCTGCCTCATTCCTGATAATAAAAGAATCTAATTTCTTAAAGTTATGAATGATCCATAGGTTTTCCCTGAGGATGAGAGCAGAATATATTTTCTGGGGGAAAGAAAGCTTCTGTCAAAGAGAGGGACAGGAGGGGACCTGAGTGGGTTTCCCAGAACTCTGTCTCTTTTAGGGATTTTCGTAGAGCAAACCCACAAGGTGAGGTGGGTACAAGGTGGGGAAAAATGGGAAATCACAAAGTGGGACAAAACTATAGTCAGATAGCTCCTTCTGGTGTCACCCATAATACAGTTCTTTCCACTATGTCTCAGGTTCAGCGTCCTGAGGGAGACCTGACGAGAGCCCTAAGTCAGGACATGGCTTTTATGTGTGTTCTCCTGGATGGGCAAAATTCTGATGTCTCACTGGACCCAGAGA